>JABASP010000730.1:0-42123 GCA_019776565.1 Sminthurinus signatus
TACTTAACGAGTGAAACTTAAAACTATATTATTAGAAAAAGAAAGAAAGAAGAAAAAAAACGTGTTGACTTTGCCTACAAATCAAGACATATTTTTTTTGGGGGGGGGGGTTTCAATTTCGAAAACTACACAATAAATATTTTTACACTATTTAGTGAATTGTGAGTGAAGAAAGAAATAAACAACAACCAGTTATTTCAATAGTGTGGGAGAAAAGGATGAGGGGTGATGTTATAAAAAAATTAAAAAAAACCCCAACCCCCAAGTGAAAACTTTTACTTTCTCCGTGTCACAAACTTTCTTTTGTAATATTTGTGCATAGTGCAAAGAACTTTTTATAACACAGTAAAAGTACGGAGATACGAAAAAGAAGATGGCAAATGTAACGTCCATGTCAACTTTATCCCTAAGTTCAGGTCGAATCATGAGTCTTCCTCCAGGAGGAATTCTCAGTGCATCTTCCTCTTCCTCTTCCAATTATAATAATAGTAGTAGTAGTAATATAATAATTAGTCCAAATGGGAATTTGAATCTCAGCTGTAGTCACAAAATGGATGGAGAAATGTCTGAATTGGCCAGATTTAGTAATTGGACATTAGTAGTAGCTGCCACAGCCACTATAATCATCATGATTGTTGGCCTCTTTGGAAATGCTTTGACCATCATTGCTCTCATCAAATGTCAAAGGCTGAGAAATGTTGCATCCGCTTTTATCATTAGGTATATTTGTAGAAAAAGATCATTTATCTACACTTAATATCTACATGAAATAAGGAACAAACAGACTTTATTGTAAATAATAATTACATTAAATGAAATGTATATACATATACGCAAACATAATAATATATCTAAATAAATAAATAATAATGATTTTCTTCCCTATTTTTCATAGCCTGTGTGCAGCCGACTTTTTATTCTGTTTATTAGTGCTACCATTCAGTGCTTCGAGGTTCATAAATGGTGGATGGATTTATGGAAAGGATCATTTTTTGTGTAAAATATTCCCACTACTCAGGTATTGGAATCTTGGTGTATCTCTACTATCCATCGCCATGATCACTATTAACAGGTATGATTAACTTGAACTTTACATATCTATTATATTATTATTTATTAAAAAAGTTTAAAGCAAATAGTTTTATAAATATGAAATAGTCATATTATATGTGTGTACATGAATTAGCTATAGATGCGAATAAAAGTTAAAATATAAGAGGAGACATGATTGATTTTTCAGGTTTTTGGTAGTGACGGCACCACATATAGCTAAAATGAAACCAATTTGGATCGGTTGCATGATAGCATTTTGTTGGATCTTCAGTTTTCTCATGCAGGTTCCAACTCTTTTTGGTGTTTGGGGTACGAGATATTCTCTACAATAATTATAGAATATCTAATATCTCGGTTTATCGAAATGGCTTATGTAATTTTTCAGTAAAAATACCAAAATTTGAATGTATATATAATATATATATGTATTATACGAACAGGAAGATTTGGTTACGACCCTCTTTTACAAACCTGTACAATTATGCCCGACTCGAATGGAAGGTCATCAAAAACAGCACTTTTCATCATTGCCTTTGTCATCCCCTGTACAATTATTATCTTTTGTTATGCAAAAATATTTTGGACAGTTCACAAGTACGAACATTATTGATTATTAACAAAAGTTAAGAATTAATTTGATATGAATCGCATAAGTAAAAAAACGTTTATTAATCAACAATCATCATGTTAATTTAATTAAGGTCTGAAAATCGGATGCGCCGTCACTCTGCTCGTTCAGATGTTCGAGAAACTAAGACGAGAAAGAATGAATGGCGAATTACAAAAATGGTTCTTGTCATTTTTCTCTCCTTTGTCTTCTGCTACCTCCCTATAACCATCGTCAAAATTATGGACAAATGTGTAGACTATCCAAGTAAGTAATAGTTAATAGATTTTTTTTAAACCAAAATGTATAAAAAACAAGAATTAGCAAATGACAAAATCTGTGTTTTTATTTTTTACTATGAATTTTCAGTTACACATGTTTTTGCCTACATTTTGATCTACCTTTCGGCATGTGTGAATCCCATTATCTACGTCTTCATGAATAAACAGTACCGATTAGCATTCCAGGCTGTACTGTGTCCATCATTAGCTTCACAATTTGCATCCAGAGTCACTTTCCATTCAAGTAAAAAGACTTTCAATATTAGTATATTTTTTTTTTACTTTTTACAAGAAAGTTTTCTAATTTCTAATGAAAGACCATTTTATTTTATTTTTCTTATATGATGAAAATTCTATATATTTAAATTATTTACAGATAAATCAAAGGCCTCACGAAGATTTCAAGATGAACCTCAAAACAGTCAAACTATGATTTCTAGAATGTCCGTCACAAATACTAATTTTGTGATTCGAGATGATGATCGGATTGGATTGGACACTTGACTGCAAAATCCACAACAAAATATATATGTTTTATTTTGAGAGATATCCCATTTTGTTCATATGTTGATGTTTATTCACAACCAGTATTTTACTAGTAAGCATTTCTGTACATGATAATAATATAATCTCATTTTTAATGATAATACGTAAAATACTCTATTTGTTGCTGTAAGATTCTTAGTGTTTTAGTTAACTATATTCTGAATATATTAGAAATAAATATTCTACATAAATTTTATATAAAAACACCATAACACACCTGTTTTTTGGGGATGTATAAAAATTGAATACTGCTTATTTCATAATAACCTTCTATGGGAGAAAATCAGTAAAAAGTGATATTATCTAATTTTAGTGAAATAATTAGCTTTTATAATAAAAGTCTTCCTATAAACCATAAAATTCAAGAAAAAAACACAAATACACAATACGTTCAGATTTCGAAAGGTTCATTGGGTCAATGACATTAACAAGCAAATGTTTAGTACTCAATTACTTCTAAAATAGTGAATACTAAATAAATGTAAAAATGAATAGACTAGAATATGAAACACAAAAGAATATTATATTATTATATTTTTTTGTATACATTTATTAGAGAAGTCTTGCAATATTTAATATAATATATAATATAATATATTATGTCATTTCCCGGTGTTTAGAATTTAGAAAAATACCTTTTACGCATAAAAATACTGTATATTATGTTGTATAATATTGTTCGTTTAAGGAAGAAAGTGTAAGGATTGTTTTTGCTATTAGCTAGCAAGAAGTTGCGTACATTCCATTTTAGAAATTAGTAAAATAAATTACAAGTAATCTCATACTATTAATATTAAGGTTTTGAATAATAAGTAAAGAAAAAAAATGAAAGTAGAAATAAATTCTACTATTCAATCAGGAAAAAAAAGACATTGGAAAAAATACCATTTAGGCAAAACACGTAACGTATAACGAAAAAAAAACAAACAATGAAGTCGACATTCCGTATGCAAACGAAATGCAGATGGAAAAAACTATTATTATAATGATATCATAGCATTGAAAATGATTGTATGGATAGCAAAAAAAGAGAAGACGTACATTAGCATAGTATTTGTATAATAAGTATTGATTAATAAGTATTATTATAAGTAAAAAGTTTGTATCTTGCAAGGTTCAGTCATGTTCAACTTCAGTCCTGAAATCAAAACAATAAAAAAAGAAGCACATTAGTATTTTTTCTTAGTGTTAGGTAGTACTTCTTTATTGTTAGAAATGTTAGCTGTATAATGCTGACATTGTATGAGTAATAGTATAATCATTATACTATAATGTGTATGTGAGTTTTAGGATTTGTACTAGGAAATAGTAATAATAATAATAATAATTCAAGTTTTACCTTTAAACTCGATTGTTGACATACACATTGACATTTGGATTTTGAGATTTTTGGTCATCACAGCCCAAAATGCAGGCGTGGATCACCCCAGGAATTACGCCCAGTAAAGTAAGCCCTATAGAAATCAAAATGAATAATAAGAAATGCATATTTATTTGATATGAGTATAGGCACCCTTTCAACTTAAAATGAATAATAATTACATAACCACATTCAATGTTGTTAATGTCCATACATACATACCTATGTATACATAATCTATTCATATCAAACTAGTAAATTAGTATTATTTGATATTGAATTAAAACCACATACCAATATTAATCAACAAATCACAACCACAGCCACGAGAAATGACGACCGACAAGGGTGGAAAGATCACCGCACACAACACCGAGCAAAAACCCATTTTAGCTACAAATTGTATTTAATTTAATATTTAGTAAATGCAGTAAATAGCTTGTGTAATATATAATATATTATAATGCACAACATGATAGTAATTTAACCACTCTAAATTTTACTTATAAAAATGCATGACTGTTACATCATCAAATACCAAACAAAAAAAAGAAAGAAAGAACGCCATGCATGTAAGTACACGAGAAAATAAAGAATGAGGAAAAAAATACTTTATTTTCTTACAAAATAAGATTGTAAATGAGTATAACTATTTAATGATGTGGTATTTACCTGATATTTGTCCAATATAATGGTGACAATTAAGGGCAATTAAAATAAACTTCTTCCTTTTTTGGAATTCACTAAAAGACACGGGCAACAACGACCAACGATCAAAGAGCACTGGAATCAAAATGACTTCAGAAAATGCTGAATGGGCAGTTTTCTGTAGATGGCGATTGCATGAAATAGTCTCTGTTTGAGCTTCCAGTCGAGACTTTGTATGTATTTATTTGAGAGTAAAATATGAGTAATTTTTAATTTTGATGATGCGTAAACTATAGCTATTAAAAACAAATATCAAATTTCCATTTGGTGCATGCACATAATATGTACATATATATTTAAGCTATGATGCTGATTTCACAATTTAAAGTTATGGGGGCAATTAAATACCACATTCATGTTTTAATAGTATGTTTTAATGGGCCTATATGCTTACGTGAGCACTTTTAACTTTTATGATTTTATTAATAGTCAGTCTATAGTTTATAAGTAATAAGTATATATAATATATACATACATCATCAATCATCATCAGAAATACAATACTTCTATTTACAATTTATCTGTCATTTTATTTTTATTCATGAAAGTTCCAAGAACAAAAAGTAAGTAAGTACTCTAAGTACACGGGTTTATTATGAATCACTGAATATGTAGTTTGACCAGAGCAGGTTTAACCTTGTACAACATATGAGACACTATATAATATAATATCCAAAATCCAAAGGTCACAGGTCCTTAAAAAACTAGGAAATAAATCTTTTGCCGTCTCTCCTCATTGCATTGCTGATATGGGATACATGGAACACATATAAAGCATATTTACCAAAAGAAGTTTTGTTGACATGTTTTGCAATTTGCAACACACACAAGAAAACCCAAAATAGAAAATAGTGAGTAAGTTTTAAATAGCTGAGTTTTCATGATTCTAAAAGGATGCTGAATGGAGAGTGGGTTTCATGTATATTTGTAAGTTTTAGGTATATTATATGGATTTATTTATTGCAATTTAAATTATTTGTTTGTAATTTAAACACGCATTATCATATACTCTCCATTTATTTCATTGTGATTGTATAATGATTATGATTATATATATACATGTGTACCATTATTTCTTATAATTTATAATACACACTCAAGTATATAAGTATATTTTTAGGTTTTTTTCACAATCTCTCATCAAGACATGTAAAGGAAATGAACAAGAGTACAATATATACAAAGAATAACAAGTAGAAATAAGAAATAATTATACACAAACAATCTCTATTCAAATATATTTATTTACAATCAATTTATATAGAGAAAGTGAAAGTGAAAACAGCAGGCAAGATCCTTTTATAGAGTGGATGATAAAAAAAAGAATCTTTTCATACAATTTAAGTCTCATAAATACCGTCACTTTTAACTAAATAGTAATTAACCTCTTGTGGAGTAAACTATTATAATGTTTTATTTTATATACTATCTTGACGTAAATAAATTAGTACAGTGTACAATATAATATAATAAATTGATAAATAACATGGCTTCATCAAAACATTTACAATTTATCATGGGCAATTCAAGATTCCACACACACAAACCTGCCTCAACTAAAAAACAGTAATTGCCTGTAATAATAAAAGTATACTATATTCTATATTTTATTGTAGTTATCATCATGTATTTCATACATCAAATTTCTAAACAGTACATTTATATATTTTTCATTACTTTATTTTTTTGAATTTTGAACATATTATTTTTCTAAAAAAATTAAAACTATAAATATATAGTTAAATAAAATAATATTAATACATATGCATATAAACTTTATACCAATGCATTAAAAACTACCAGTACTTGAAGCAGCACTACTTCTAGCAATCCAGTCAATGACACGATCCGCTAAAAGTTTCTTTTTTAGTACACTGTCAATTTCATCCTGATTCAAATCCGTTGGATTCAGATTCAAATTCACATCTGTTTTATTACTTTTGTTTTTCATGTTGGATGATTTTGATTTATAACTGACTCGTTGGAGACTATTATTATTATTATTCGTATTATTAGTATTAGTATTTTCAAATTGTCTACTAGTTTGACGTGACAGAGTTGGACCGATGCCGATGCCGATACCAGTTCCATTCGTCGTGGTGGTTGTGGTTGTGCTTGAAGATTCTCTTCGTTCCAAAGGATTGTCATTAGAAGCTGATGAGCAGGAGAGGTTTGCCCTTTTCCTGAGCCAGTCATCCTTGAGATATTTGGAGACTTCCTTGATGCTACTCCGTTTGTTCGGTTTGGGTTCCAGTAGTCTCTTGAAGAGTCGGATGAGTCTGGGACTGAACGGTTTGAATTTGTCTGGAAGTCTCAAGGACTTTCGACGGGTCCAGTCCAAATATTGACGATAGACTGGGTCCGTCATTTCATCCGCACAACTCCATGGTTTTCGACCAGTCAACACAAAAAAGAGGATCAGCCCCACCTGCCACACATCGGAAGAGGAGTGAACATAGTATCGCTCCAGATTTACAACTCGACAAATTTCTGGAGCCTCCGTCCAATCCACATACTCCAACGGACTAGTATTATTATGACGATTATTGATTTTATTCGTATTGTTATTGTTACTGTTCATTGTTCTTTTGCAGACGAGACTGCCCTCAAATCGAGTTTCTCCAAAGTCACAAATCTTGATCCGACTCAGTGAGTTTGGAGAGAACAAGAGGATATTTTCCATTCGGATGTCTCGATGGACGAGCCGAAGGCTGTGGATGAATTCAACAGCGGAGGAGAGTTGAGAGGCGAGGAGTTTCACTTGGGCCTCAGAAACTCCAGAACCACCCACAGGATTTTGATACTGATCATTCTGGTTATTATTGTTGTTATTATTATTATTACTGTTTTGATGATGAAGTTGTCCTCGTCGATGTCGCTTGATTTGAAAATGAATGTATCGACTCAGATCCCCATACGGTGCATACTCCTGGACGAAAACAAAGGAGCTCCCCCAAATAAAAGAAACTTGATAAGAACTCACAATGTTGACGTGTGGAGATAGGAAATAATTCAAATTCATCTCTCTACTAAAATCATCCACCGTTTGACTAGCACTAGCACCATTACCATTACCATTAGCATTACTATTAGATGAAGAGGAGGAAGACGACCTCATCATTTTCAACACCATCTTTTCTCCATTTTGAGCCTTGGCCAGGAGAATCCGACCAAAACGTCCCTCGGACAATATTTTCAGAATGTCAAAATCCTCTTGAATATTCATCAAGTCTCGGGAAGTGCAAGTCAAGGACAGGATTTGACCAGGAACAGGAACATCCACATCATCACCATCATTCACATTCATGTTTGTATTTGTATTTGCATCTGCATTTGTATTGTTGCTGCAGGTTCCAGTTGTATTTGTATTTGTAGTTGTTTGAGTAGAATTTGAATTGGACTCAATGGACAGTCGTGAGGTTTCTTCCTCCTCAGATGTTGATGGAGAATCCTCCTTTTTCACACGTTTCATCTTTAGCAGAGTCATTGGGCTCTCCAGTCAAAATCCAGAGGATTCAAAACTAAAAATAAACCCCTACAAAAAAAAACACAGAAAAATAGAAAAAAATGTGCATCAATTATGTATTTTATGTATAATTATAACACTGCTCAAATGAAAGGGAAAAGGAGAAATCCCACTTTTCATGGCACAGAAAAACATAAAAAACATAAAATAGAAAAGGAGAGAAAGAAAATAAATAAACAAGTTGAGGATTGAGGATAAGAATAAAACTCGGTTGTCTATTTATAAATGACTTTTTCATGGGATTTTCACTTTTCTATTTCCCCATTCTACATTCTACACTCTACACAGAGCAGACAAGAACAAAAAAAGAGTTGATTGATATTGATTGACGTGTTTATTGTTTATTATCTGTACCCTGGACGAAATCCCCGTTTCTTTTCTCTTGTGGATTCAAGTTCAAGTTTTTTTCCCTGTGGCTTTATATTTTCAATGTGTATCTTTTTGTCTGTTTTCTAGAATCTAGAATCTAGATGAAAATGTTTCTCGATTGTATTTTTGTATTTGTTTTTTCTGTATTATTTATTATTTACTGTTTAACCACTCACTTGAGGAGACTCGTCAACAATTTCATGTCCATGTTCACGACGAATCAACAAAAAATAATGAGTGAGGGAAGAATGAGACACTTTCATTTTTTGTATTTTGTATTTTATATTTTGTATGTACTTGGTTTGTGATTTGTGATTAAAGAATCACGTGAACACTTGACTGTTTCACTGACCACTGATCACACTTTTACAACGAGTTTCGGTTTCGGGTTTGTTTGATAACACAATAACAAATTATATCGTATTTACTATTTACTGTAATATGACGCCAACTCAGGTCTCTTGTTCCTTTTTGTTTGCACTTTTGACTTTTGATCACAGTCCATCTGTCACTCACTCACAAACTCACTATTTCACTATTTGTCATTGACTTATCGTATTAAAAATATTATTGTTTTTCTTTTTTGTCCAGAGAATATGACGTGATTCCCAATTCCCAATTCTACAAAAGACACAAGATAGAGTCGATGTTTAATATTTACACAAGTTGACGTGTTTTTGACGCAAATGATTCAAAGTGGATTTTCGTGTTTTCGTGTTTTCGGTTTATCCGCAGTCCGCAGTACAAGTGTAAACTAATCACTAATTAAATAATTCAATTGTCCAATAATTGTTATTTTGATTGTTTACTCTTTACTCTTTACACTGGAAACTTTAAATAAAATTAAAAAAGAAAGTTGCTTTCTTTTTCTTTTTCACTATTGGAGCACAATTTTATTGAGCTCAAATACGGAATACTTGAAAACTAGTGAATGCTGAATGGAGGAGACTGAAAGCTAACAGCACGAGTAAACGAGTGAATGAATGAATGAGTGAGCGCCGACTTCCCGGGTTTATATAAGCTCCGGATCTCTGCTGTGAATTCGGAACTCTGAATGAGTGAGTGACTGACTCAGTCAACGCGGAAAATAGATGCATATACACAATACACAATAAACAAGAATCATGCATCTCACTTTTACTTTCTTTTTCAAGTGGAGGGAGAAGACGCAGCCGCATGTAAGTAAGTGTAAAAATCTGCAAACAGGAAACATGTACCTCGCACAACATTTCATATGAACACTCGTGTTTTCCTTTTTTTCATGCAAGTATTGAGCATTGAGTTTTTAAATAGTATTGCACGTCGAATGTCTACCTGTCTCTTCATCTTCGTTTGTGTCAGTTTGATTGTCTTTGTGAATAATTGCTCGGGATCTTCTTCTGTGAGTATTGCACAATGGGGTTTGCATTGCCCTTTTTCCTTTTCATATTTCATACTCTCATCTTTTAACTTCCTTCTCCTCCTTTCCCTTGTACATTGTACTTTGTAAATTGTAAATAATTGGACGTTCAGGTTACGCTGCATGGAAAATGGAAAAGGAATTTATATCTGGTTTTTGTTTATTAGCCTGATTATGGGAGCGTGGAAAGGGGGAAATGGAAATTCGTGTCATGTCATGTCATTTCATTTTGGAATTCGGTATTTGAAGTTACTTTTGTCTTTTGTCTGTTGTATTTTTTCTCGACCTCTTTTGATTTATCTTTTGTCTATGCTTCAAAAAAGAAAAACTAAACAGGAATGAACCCACAATCTACAATTCATTCCACTGTACACTGCACCGATAAAAAGGATCAATATTTTGGATGAAAAATGAGAACTACACCATCGACGATGGAAACCAGAGAAAAGAGAGAGAGTTGCTCCCATTTTCATGTTTTAGCAGGTGAAAACCTGGAGGATGCAAAAGTTGAGTGGGAGGGTAATTCTGTTGTTCTGTCTTGTGTCGGAGGCTTTAGGCTTTAGGATGTACAATGTACAATCTTCTCGATCCTCGATCCTTTATACTATTTCTAGATGGAAATGAAATTACGTGGGATGTTGAAAGCTGAAAGTTGAGCCTCTGTTTTTATTTTTGTTTTCATTTTTTATGTTTGTGTGGAAACATTCAACAGGTGTATCACTTTTATTCCATGTTTGTCCAAGGATTTTAAAAAGTAAAAACGTAGGAGTAAAAAGTGAAAACTGGGACAATTTTTTATGTAAAAAACAACATGAAAAACAATTTCGATCAGTTTAGTCAGCTACACATCCAAAATCATGTAGAATGTAGAATGTAGAATCTTTCCTTTTCCAGGTTCCAGTGCTTGGCGTTTGTGCGGTCAATGGTCAATGGTCAAGCGTATAAACTATGGAGAGTTGAGATAAATGACCTCTTGGCTCGTGAAGCTTCCCACGACACACACCACGTTTTATACAAAGGAAAACAGAGAAAAGAAGAGGAAAAAAATAAAACACAAGTTACAAAATGTGGAAAATTCTAAATCCAGAACTCGATCTCAATCTTTTTCTCGACTTTGGATGTCGGGTGTGATTGCTGCTGTTGCCCTTGTTTTCTTATTGAGAATTGAGACATGAGTCTTGAGTCAGAGTGGGAGATAATAGATGATTTTGTCTGGAGGTGGAGGATTGAGGATTGACGTCACTCACTTGATTTGATACTTGATATTTCATGCTGCTTCCTTTTGTGTTTTGGTTAGTATAATTACAAATTGAAGATTCAAGATTGTGTATCATATTTCCACGTGTGTGCACACAAGAGGATTGAGAATTGAGTAACTGCGAGACGCATCACATTATAAACTATAATGTTTTTGATTGTAGATATTGTATATAATTTCCTGGGATTTCCCAGACATTGCTCTTTTCTCGTTATACATTTAAAATGGAGAAGAGATGAGGGGTGATGTAGTGTAAACACTAAACACATTATGAAATGGACCATAGACAATGCCAATGTAAAAATAGGTATGGATCGATGGATCCATAAATAAATACATTGGAAAACGGTAATAAAGACGTAAAAGCTCACAAGTCTTTTTTACACCTCTCAGTTTTCTACATACTATAGTATACATACTTTAAATTTGCATTGTACGATCCACTGGCTACTGAAGATTGACGACTGACGTCTGACGTCTCATAATGAGTTTAAAATATTAAAATATACAAGATTCTGCGTGGGCTTTACACGGTAAACTGTAACAGGAACATGCAAAAATGAACACGAGTTTTTTTACTCCAATTCCTTTCATTTTTTCATTATGCTTTTCCGCAATCCACAGTCCACAGACAACAGACGGCGGACAAGTAATTCAATTTTATATTCATTGATCTTCCGGTCTCAAATTCCACTTTCTCCATTCTCATTGCAAGTTGTAAGTTGATCCTTTCTCTTTCTCCCCTGATAAAATCGTGAATTATTATGCATACTCTTATTTCTTACGTCATATTCCTGCATCTTTGTCAATCGTCAATAGTCAATAATTTGAGACATTGTGCTGAAATTATGTAATTTTTATTTCCCATGACCTGTAATTTTTTTTCTTTTTTCATGGAACAAGAAAAAAGGGAGCGAGGAAACCATTATTTTGTGCTGTTGGTAAAATAATAAGGCTCATGTAAAATACAAAATACAACAGGTTCGTAAAAATTTAGGAAAATAAATAAACACAGGCGAAAAAAAAGAGCAAGTACTTGTAACTTTTGTAATTACGGTTTTTTTGAGTTGTGAGTTTTGAGTGTTTAGAATTTAGAGTTTAGATTTGCAGGAGACTTTTTTCAAAAAAAAACTAGCGAGAGAATGTTGAGAATAGAGTATAGAGTGTATGTAAATAAATATACAAGTTAAAATCCAAACAGTAAATCTGCAGCGTACAGAGCATTATTATTTAGAATTTAGACAGACTACAAACTACAGCATAAAATGTAAAATGTATCTAGAATTTAGAATTTAGAATTTAGCATGTAAAACTAGGGGAAAGTGGGACAGGAAGGAAGGAGGAACGTGTTGCGCAAGGTAAAGAATAAAGAACATGAAAATCAACCGCAAGTATTTTGTACATTAATCAACTAGTGAAATATGTACACAATACACAAATGCTAAACACAACACGCACTCACTCGTTCACTCGTTCACCTGAATTAAAGTGTAAATACAAGAAAAAAGAAAAATATACAAAATAAAAGTGACCTAAATCCAAAATCCAAAGTCCAAAACCACATGTGTAAAATCTACACTTTACTCTTTATAGCATTTGTGCATAAACTTTGAGGTAGGAATTATGAATAATTATGAAATAGAAACAAGAAACAAGAGGGAAAAAATACTTTTATATATATATAATTTTGATTTGAAAAATCTAAACTTGTGTATTTACATTTTTTGGAATATTTTTCTGTTACTTGAGACTTGAGAGCCTGTAAAATCATGTAGAGCTGATACGATATTGAGAACTGAGAGCATCCGGGTTTTCAGATACTAAATTTCCCATTGACATACACGATGATACACGATGAACCGTCAGCCATCAACCATCACATGCCGTGCAAAGAGTTAAGAGTTCATGTACTCTGCTCTCTGCTCTGCTCCACTGCTACACTGCTACACTGACTCCTCTCAGTTCTCAGGATTGACAGGCCCATTATTAATTATTATGATACCCGCAGCCCACAGCCCAGCTCCAAACTCCAAACAAACGGGAACCAAACAAAAAAAACGACCTCATGTATGATGTAACTGGTAACTGCGCACACAAAACACAAAACGAAGCTAATTTGAACAAGGAGAAGGAAAAAGAAACTGACAAAATTATATAGGTAAAATCTGTCTTGAATCTTGAACAGCCGTCAACTTTGAGCTGATGGCTGATGAACCATATTGAGAATTGAGAGTTGAGAATTGAGAAGGAGTCAAAAGTAAACTAGTTGTCAAGTGAGGCGTGTCGAAAGTCGAAACTGTCTCCTTTTATTGACCACTTGCACGCTTTTGTCGGTTACACGAGGCACGAGAACACCCAGTCCTTACATAATAATTATACACCCCATGCTGCATCTTGCATCTCCTACAACGGAGAACCAAAATCAAATAGGAAGCATTTCAACTGTACGAGACAATTATACAAAAAAATGTCATACGTTCTATTACTTTAAATGGATCCACGAGCCAAAAAACAAAAGCCAGATTCTTCTTCGCATCAAACATCAAACATCCGTATCCTCAGAGAATACGAAATACAAAACAAGAACAAGTAAAATGCTCACGACTCAAAAATTGAATTCATTTCCTTAGCCATTTCTTATTCCGTATTTCCTAATTTGTATTCAATTCTGTATTTTACGATTTACGATAATTATAATTTTAAACCTTAAAATTATTACCTTCTATCTTCACAACAAGAATATCTCAATTTTAAAAGCTTTTTTCCTAACTTGAGAATAATAGGAAAAACGGCACGTGTATCATGTATCATGTGTAATTTACTTTAATTTCGGTTAGGTGAATGTAACAATAATTAATGCTCAACTCATATCCATTGTCCATGTGGCGGATAAAGGAAAAAAAGCATACAGAATTCATTCTTCTTTCTGCTCTCTCAACTCTCAATTCATAATTCCATTTCTCATTTCTCATTTCACATGCGTTTGTTTTTTGTTTTGTTTTCGTAGCACAGTTTTTCCTTTTACTATTTACTGTATTTAATATTTACTAGTGCCAGTGCCAGTGCCAGTGAATGAGACTAAGTAAGTATTGAGCATTTATACGCATTGTATATTTATTTTGAGTGATGTGGGATGTGAGACAAGCGAGAGTATAAACTATAAACAAGAAACAAGATGAGTACTCCATGTATTTTTACTTTTTACTCAGCATAATGTATTATGTGAGTCAAGTGTGGAGTTGTGGAGTTGCAGAGTACGGATTTGTTTGGAAAAGAAAAGTCGATGGCGTTCTTCATCTTTTTTGTTTTGAACATGACTGCCAACTTGGTCAATTCATTTTACTTTGACTCACACCTCATTTCTTGTACATTCTAAAATAGCGACAGAGAGAGAGAGAGAGAGAGACTCGAGACTCAAACAAGAGACTTGAGACGTTTTTCCTTTTCCCCATTTGCAATTTGCATGAAGAATGAAGAATATTCTTTTACATTTGTTTATTATTTTTTATTCTGGATTCTGGACTGAATAAACAACTGAGCAGGATTCCTGATTTGTGAGTTTTAAATGATGAAATGAAGAAATACAGTGAGTATTTACCATTTACTATTTACACATTAAGTTAGACGGCTCATCCACTGCACTGAAAATTGAATGTTGAATGTTGAGCTGGGATTTTAGTTCGACATGGGATATGGATAATTCAAGATTCAAGTGAATCAAGAATAAATTAAGATGCTGCAGGCAAAGGTTTACCTTAGACTCAATACTCAATTCTTCAATCCAGATATTATTTTGTTTATTGTCCCTGTTTTGCAGTTTGCACAATAGTTCATGGTCGAAAGTCCACAGTCCAAAGTTGGGAAAATCCTGGGAGCTTCAAGCGACAACTCACATTTCCATTTTCCATTTCATTAACTTTTACTCCCCGGAGAAAAATACTTGCAAGTTTTGGGTTAAACGTTAAACCTTGAAAATCCTTTTTTTTAAAAGAAAAAACACGGCATGTTCAATATTCAATGTGTTGCGTATTGTGTCTTGTACCATGGTTAATGTTAAACATGATTTGACCTTAAAAACAGGGAATTATTATAGAAAATAGAAACTGAATGTTTTTAATTTTCAGTGTAATGAAAAAGATAATAATGGAGCATGGAAAATTTCAATTGTTTTGTTTTTTTGCTCCCTCCCCTGCTGAGATTTGTCTTCATACCCCAATTCCACAATCGGAATTTATAGTTTATATTTCTGAGAAAAAGTTTTGTTTTTTTGCTCAAAATGAAACTGGGACAGGATCTCTATAATCTATAATAATCACTACAAAAAAAGCATAAAACAGAAAATAATCTAGAATCTAGTGCAACAGGAAACAGAGAATCCGGTGGATCCATATTATTTCTTTTCAGCCTGTTTTTGATTTTTGAAGAAAAGAGAAAACCTCTTTCTTATTTCCTATGTAAATTATCAATAATATAATGATTAATGATATACAATTATTTGGAATTTGGAAAATGAACCTGTAATGTATAAAATATAAAATTCATGGAATTTTGTGGTGGTGATGATGCTTGTTTTTCAATAGCTTCAATGGAATTTACACTTCTCAACATGAGTCTAAAAATTCATGAAAACAGACTTAAGCAGAGAGTGGAAAATTGAGGACTATGGACCGTAGTTTACTCAGGAGAAGAAAGAAGAACCGATTGGAAAGTGGAGCGAGTAAAATTGAGTTATTTAGTCATGTTCACTACTCACTATTCACTAGTACCAGTGACAATTTACAATTTACAATGCTGTGGGTTGTGGAAGCAGAAGACTGACAACTGACAATAATTATATAATATATAATACATTATTATGAATGGGAAAGAAAGAAAGAAAGAGCCAGACTCCTGAAAGTAAAAGTACTCTCAAATCTCAAACTCCAAGGTTTTCCCTTTTCGCCTAAAGAGTTCAAAAACCTTTGAAATTAGAATGGCGTAAATCCTCATTCTCTTTCTTCTGTTCCCCTTTCTCGTACACCTGACACAGAGACACAAAGAGAGAAGAGAGAAGAAACCCGGAGTACAATTTCATCAATACTCAATACTCAATACAGACAACATATTCGACAGAGACGTATGATCTGTGATCTACTGATTTACTCGGCCTGTTCTACTTGGCCAACACTCAACACTCTCTCAAGTCTCTACTCTCTATTCTGTATTCTGTACACATTTACACTCATTCATTTTTGACACACACTTACCTAGGTTCTTCTTCAGTTGTGTTTTGCTAATATTCCTCCCCCCTTTTTCTATTGTTTCCCATAAATAGATACAATACAGTAATTAATAATGTGAATTTGAGTTTTGTGTTAAATTAAAAAGTAACGACTTTCATTTTCTCAGAGAAACTGTACTCATTTGAGCAGCTTCATGTTCCATTCATTCCATATTCCATCATCTTTATAGCTTTTCATAGTTTTCCATTCATTTAATTATTTTCATAAAATTGTATAGTGAATTTAGATTTGGAGCATATAAAAAAAGAAAGCCAAGGTTTTGTCCAAGTTTCCTACTTTTTTTAGTTTAAATTAAAATTAAAATAAACATGATTAATCCAATTCAATAATAGAGCCACAAAAGTGCAGATGTGTGCATTGTATCGTACATTAATGTAAATAATCAAATTGCAAATAAATTCCATTTTTAGCTCAGTTGTGTATTTTTCTTTCTTGCTCCAGTTTATTTTTATATTTGTTTTATTTGGGTCTAAAAGAACTGCAGACTCTTTTGTCTTTTTACTTTTATTACACATTACACATTACATATTCAGCGTGCTTGCGTCTACCGTCTACGGTCTACGATGAGCGATGAGCAGTGAAGAGTGAACAGTGAAGATTCAGCATGTCTGGTGTTTTTGATCCAGAATTCGTTCTATTTATGCTTTTTATTTTTCTCTGGATCATACCAAAAATCTATATAAATCCATGCTATAAAAAATTACAAATCGGATGAATGGTCCATTCTTCATTCTGTATTCTGCCCAAATATAAAATGCAAAAATACGAAATGAGGTTTATTACGCATTCTGCTACAAGAGAAAATACACCAGAAAACAAGTCCAAATTCATAAAACTCACAACATAGTGCTTTTTCCCATTCTTTGTTTAGCTTGGCATTTGGCATTGATTGAAGGAGTGAAGAGTGAAGAGTGACTACATGAGTGAGTGACTGAGTGAGCAGAAGATTATTTACATCTAGTTTTACTTTACTTTTTCGCGTGGATCCAACTGTGTCAAATTCCTTTCCCTTTCTTCTTTCTTCTCTCTCATGTATTCCGACTCACAATTTACTTTAGTACACTGCACAATCCGCAGTTCATGCATACTTAAAAACATTAACACCACATTAGTGCAACTCAATACTCAATACTCAATACACAATATTTACACAGTGGAAAGGAAATTCCAACTTCCAACGTGCGTTTGCCCTCCTTCGTCATTCCATTCCATCATCCATCACATATCATATAACACACAAGAAATACTCATGGAGACTTCCATTCTCCATCCATCATCTAGAATCTAGATTTATACGCACAGTTTTTAATTATTCACAAAATTATGCTTTGAGAGTCCAGAGTCAAGAGAAACAGAAGTAAAATTTCCTAATTTTTTCTAGACAGTCTAGACTTTGGGCACTTGTTGCTTGTTGCTGTTCTACTCTGTGAAAGGAGGAAATGGAAAATGGATCAAAAAGCAAAAGGTCTGCTGCTGTGTCTAGTGTCTACTGGACTTTTGTTTTTGACAAGGATATCGAAATTATATCATAGATAATTTGATTATGTATTACGTAATAATCATAAAGATGACAAAAAGAGTAAAATGGGTTTAAACTATTTAAAATTTGGAGCAACGCTTGGGAATTGAGGTCTCTTTTTTATTTGAAGGGAAGGAGGACAAGTGCAATTCGTATCGCTTCGCATCTCTCATTCTTATGACATAACAATAAATACGCAATGCTCAATACACAATACACAGACTAGAAAAATCAAAGCTGAGCACACACTTGAGTACATATCAAAATCAAAACCAAAGCATCGAGCATTGATAATTGATGCACAAGAAGGAAAAAAAAAGGTTTCCGCTTTTAACTTTGGGCTTGAGTACTCTTTTTCTTTTCCCTTTTCCTTGTGTCTCATGTTTTATGTATTATGTAATTCTCATAGGTTGTCTGTGTGTATTTAGTATTTAGATTTAGACATGGAGGTGGATGTTGGATCGTCAGCCGTCAACTCATGATAAATACTTGATTGATTAAATGGCTCGGGGTTGCATAACAAATAACAAATAAAAAAACACACGTCTTGACTCTTGAGTTTTGAAGCATCTTGTCAACAGACTCTAAATTCTAAAGCAGACTGCGGTGAAATGAAGCGTGACCTCAAGTATGAAGTAGTCAACATTCAACATGGGACATTGTACAAATCTCACTTTTGTATATAAATCAGAATGAAAATCCTTACAAATCATCAGTTGCATTCATCATCCATTGTTTTACACAAGAACAAGAAAATTTACGAAACAAAGAATTCAGAGAATTTCAATTTCAAATTTTGGAATAAAAGCTATTTGAATTTCGTGAAATAAGAAATAATGGAAATTTTGAAGTTGAGTGGTTCAAAACTGCGAGCACTGCTCCTCCTCATCGCCTTTGTTGTGCTGGCAGTAGTACAAACTGGAGAAGCGGGTTACCGAAGACACTACGGACACAGACGACATCACGGAGGATACGGGTGATTATTGCTTACATTTAACTTCATACTTTACCTTATAATTTATAAAATGTCATGTAACATGTAAGAAAATTAATTAAACTTGTAAAAACTTTTATACACAAATCAGCCACGGTCACCGTCATGGATATGGACACGGGCATGGGTTAGTGAAATAAAATAAAGTAAAATTCATTTAATATCATTTATTAAATCCCTTTTCCCTTTTACTGTCAATTAATTGATTTTTGATTGATATGTAAAGGGGACATGGACACGGTTATGGACACAGGCACAGAGGCTACGGACACCGAGGTTAAAAATCCAGTCTCATCAGCTTCAAGCTTCAACTATAGTTATAAAATAGTTAAAATTCTGTAATTAAGAATCACGAATCAGACATCAGACTCAGAATTCCGAGAAAAAAATAAATAATGATGAAAGAGTACAAAAAATAATACGACAAATTTAAAGCCCGTCTCACAAAAGGAGTGAATCTGCTTCGTGTATTTACTATTTACGAATAATTTTTGAATGCGTGTGATTTTGTTGTAAAGATATAAATCTGAAATCTCCATAATTTTTTTTTGATATTTTTAATAATTACCGTGCTGTGCCTGTACCCTGTACATTTTGGGTTTTAAGTATTTTGGTGAATAAACAAAAAACAAATGGAGTTCTTTTAAAAAGTACATAAATTTTTACCTTGTTTCACTTGACTTGATTTGTATACACGTATTTTGTATATTGTGGTTTAAGTATTGAGTGGATGAGTTTAATGAACTCGTCAACTCAAAACTCAAAACTTTTGCTTTCTGACTTTTGACTGTTGACTGTTGACGGAGCTGTAAAAACCTGACGGGGGGAAATGTTCTATGAAAAGTAAAAGTATACATTGGAAATTGCAAGTGAAGAGACGGGAGAAATGTTTCCACATGTTACATGTTATTATGACGAGTGTCCTAGTTCGGGTGAAGAGTTTTACAATTTACAATGTGACACACCATTTCCAAACTCCAAACTACACAGTTGTTACATGTGGATAATTATAGTAAAAGTATGTAGAGTAAAAAGTAAAAAGTAACCACACATATACACAATGAGAGTATTACAGTAGGCTAAAACAACACCGTCAAAATAAAACCCACAAACTTAAAACTTACCATAAACAAGAAACATGAAATGCTTCATAAATTATTTGTACAAACTATCGTTTTTCAACCAATAAAAATCAAAATCGTCGACAATTGGCAGTAAATAGTAAATACATTTTACATTATACCGAGTTCTGCGATGACAGACAAATGCAAAAACAAGTACAAAGTGAAAAGGATCACTTTGTACTTGAAAGATTTTCATACTAATTCATTGTTGAAAGTATAATACTATTTTATAGTGAGTTTAGAATCGTAATTAATAATTAAGTTGATCACATCCATTCTGAAGTCTACGTAGACTTTGGCAAAGAATTACAACAAACTAGAAAATCGATTGCCGCTGATTCAGTGGTTAAGGTATTTGACTTGACGTGTGTGAGTGAAGGTTCAATTCCCCATTAAATCAATGAGATTATTTTTTTTACATCTTATGAAATGTGAATACATTTTGCATTTTTTCTTCTTTGTATTCAGACGCTCATTCAGACAAGGATTTTTTTCTCTGTGTATTTCTGTTCTCCGTGTCCATTGTCACAGTTATTGAGAGCGGAGCATTAACTTGACAACTTTCTATCTCATTTTCTATTTTCAAAAGTAATAACTATAATGCATACAAAATACAAGTCAAGTTGAAAGTAAAAGTAGAAAATGAGATGCTCCATTTCCTTCTATTGAGAATTGGAAATTGGAAATGTCGTCCGTCACCGACAAACGACAAAGAGTTGTATATATTTTTGTGGCAAAGTATCAAATGACGGCGAAATCATTTATTATCTTTACAGTGACAGTCTCACTTTTCCTTTCCTTTCTTTCTTCTTCCTCCATTCATTCACATTTCACATGCCGTGTGGTGCTATTCACCTAAAAATTAAAACACATTGGTTAAAAACCATCTCATATTCTAAATTCTATAATATTCATCTATAATCTATACATTGTACATATTTTCGTTTTTCATGCCGTGAAAACAAAGTAACATTTTTTGGCCTATTCTCTGTGTTGTCAATTTTGTCTCTTGTCTGTTGTCTATTGTCTCTGATCCACTCCAAAAAACTAACACCACTAACACAGTTTTTGTCTGGTTTCGTTTTTTGGCAAATCCTTTTGGAAACAATAATTATTATTATCATCAAATTTGGTGCAAATTAATTCCTCATTTACGTATGTATATATTTTGTATTTTATACATAGCTTTTTTTAATTATTTACAGATTACAGATTTTTTGTTTATTTTTTAAATATAATGCTTAGTAAAATAATGGGATGAATTTATTCATTAAAATTCCAATAGTAATTTTTAGGGTCGTTGTAATAACTGGAAATGCTTGTTGAAAGGACGTCCGTTCTCATTTGAAGATTTTTCAAATTTTCCATACTCGTACTTTTGTATAAAGGGGAGGGGATTTCACCATTTTTACTTTTATTGTGCTGATTGCGCCCTTGAGTTTGTACTGAACTGTAGAATGCCGGACTCAAAGTTCGACTGGCCCAGGCGTCGTGGAATGTTCCATCTCTCGTTCCATCTTCACCATGACTGTGATTATGATTGTGATTTTGATGAGGGCGGGCAAATCTCGAGAGGAATTTCTTCTCCAAGATCAAAGCTGGATTGAATGGTGATGATGATGGTGGTCGGTGATGGAGAACTGAAGAAGGATTAGACAAGGGGTCCACACTCCTTCGTTTCCTCGGACGACGTTCGCCCCGTTCATCTCCAAATGTGTAGTATGGATTGTGTAGAGAGTTTGCACTTAAAACTGGGACAAGAGTTGCTGTTGATCTACCCTCAGAATTCCCGCAACACTTTTGATTTTTCTGCCGACAAATTATGATGAGTGCGAGGATGAGGAAGTACAGCAGTTCAGCTACAGAAAGTCCAGAAAATCCAAGACAAAGGCCCATCAAAGCACCTGTGTTTGCTATCAAGTCGGTTAATCCGTAAAGTTGTTTCCTCAGTCGAGCATATGTCGAGTCTTGAGAAAAATAAATGTGAACTATCGAGACATTGTGATTCAACCTGATTCAAAATTCAAAAAGTTTAAGCAGTATTTAATATATTTACAAAATTTCAAAAGTAAATTGAATTTTGTAATAATAACTTTTAATGACCATGAAGCGGACGTATTTTTGTTGTCAATCCAAATCGAATGATCATTTTGTAAAGGAGTTTCAGTAACTTCGAGTAAGTATCGAATGTCAGTACAAGCTGGAATGCACTGACGACACAGTGCTTTTTTCCCGGTTGCACTAAATGCCTCTGAAAAATGTAATCAAAAGAATAAAATAATTAATAATTAATTTGCACTTTATTTTTAATCATAATATTGATAAAACATCTAAAAAACAAATGAACAAATAAAAATCAAACTTTTGACTCTCCGCGTGCATTCAAAGTTACTCGGGCCACACAGTTTTCTAGTGTTGTCTCCTATTTTAACCAAGAATGATTAATTATTCGGAATTTTGGACAGAAAAAAAGGTGGTTTTAATCTTTGAAGTTAACTTACGAGGCATGTAATAGCTAACACAGTTACAAGTTCGAAAAGTTTCATTTGCCACGCACTCATCAATACCTTCAAAAAAAGAGATTTATTTATGATAATAATTATTATTTTCATCATAACAAAAGTAAAAGTATTTAGACTACAATGATAATACTTTTATATGTGTATTTTGTATTGTACTTACAATTGGATGCACTGTAAAAATTGTAGTAGACTAAACTGTATTCACCAGGAAAGTAGCACTCCCTTTTGGCCTTCATAAAACAAAATATTTTTTAAACACTGATCAAAGATTCACAGAAGAATTATGAATATTATGAATGGCATGTGAAAAATGAGAAGAAATAAAAGGCATTTACTTACGATAGGAAATTCGGAGATGATTGGATCTGACAAAACAATTTCCTTTGAAAAAATTAACAAGGAAACATTACAGAAATTCTATCCAAAATCCAAATCCAAAGTACTATAAAAATGATTATTTATTATTTATTATACTTTTAAATGATAAAAAACTTACAGGACGAACTCCAATGAAAATTTCCGCATTGGGTTTAATTGCAATTCCATAGTCAACGACTTGAGGAAATTCAATGGGTAAGTGAGACACCATTCTAAAACCAGTAGAATCACTCGTCGTACAAAAATATTGTTCCATATTCGGATCCAGAAGAAAGGAGAGTCCGTAGGATTTTCCAGCACGAATTTGTCTCCGAGGGTAAATTAAATTGTCCTCATCTGATAGAATCAAACCTCTTTTATTCACATTCCATTTTGCCCATTCGTGTACTTGAACTGGATCGTCTCTGCTGTCATTCCTATATATTTTTTATATTTTATATCATTTCAATTTTCAATATAATATGTAAAAATATCTATATTTATGAAATTTTCAAAATAAATTTAATTGATTATACTTCAGAGTGTCCAGCAGAGTGGGAGGAACCATGTTGAAAACGCAACATTTTCCAAAATCTGTTTCAATCGGCTTGAAAATTTCATTACAGTCGATCACTTCCTCATGCCAAATACACAATTTCAGCATACTTTCACAAGGTTGAGAAGCCTGTGAAATAAGAAATTAGAGGAAATTTCAATCATTTTTACAAGAATAATGAAAACAGTACTAAATACTAAAACACTGAAAAATCACTAACATGACTTAGAAATTCCTTGACATCCGCTCTTTCTCCAAAAACATCCGCAAAGGCTTCAATCGCATCCATTGATAAATTATCACTGTCAGTATCAGTTGACGTGGGAGGAGGATCGTCGACGCTATTTGGCAGTGGAACGTATCCATATTCGAGTGAAAAATTGAAGATTTTACTAAAACTCTTTGTAGAGGAACAAACATGTTCCAGATAAAACATATTTTTTAGTGCTTTTGTCCTCCGGTTCCTTTCGGCAGCTGTAGGATTTGGTTTTGACTTTGACGTTTCATTCAATTCTCTAAAAATTTGTGACAAAAAAAAGTACAAAGAGAATTTATTCAACTGAAAACACTTTTCAGGCATATTATTTTACTTTATCTTTTAAAATCAATGTATTTTTTTTTACTTTGTAAATTGGTCCGCTTTTGATTTTAGCACTTTGTTCATATTACAAATGGTAAGGGCAGGAAATGGAATCTCGTTAATTTGTGTTTCAAAAGGTTGGAAGGAAACAATGACTGGATTTGTATTGTATTTATTAAAAATGTCCGTGATTAAATACATTCCAGTAAATATTCCACAAGTAAATGCAAGAGTCCAAAATAATCTACAAAATTAAGTAAAAATGAGTTAAAACATAGAATGACTCAAGTGCTACACACTAGTATAAAATACAAAATAGTCAATAATCAATAACTGACCTTTCTAAAAAATTACTTTTGGCGTAGCCAATGTACTTTAGTCCATGAATAGTTGAGTTTTTCAGGTACGATTTGAAAAGATCTTTCAATGTGATGCTGAATTTGGATCCATCTAGATGATTTTCTCTGTCCATCTTTTTACCCTTTGTTTTTTTGAACACTTTTGAGAAAACGATGTAAAGCTTTCAACTTGTTCCTCGTCCGTTGGAAAGTAATTCCAAATAATTTTTATAATTTCTAGATTGTATCATTTCCTTTCGGTTGAAACTACATAAAAACTGTAAAAAAAACACACAAACTAAATGGAACATGAAATGTCTGTCTCCGTATCCCATTCATTTTATTTTAATGCACAGTGCAGTCTAAAATCTAAAGTCTTAAGTCAAATGACCCAAATAAAATATGTCAAAAAAAGCTATACATTCATGTTTAGCATTTTGTATGTGTGTAAGTATTTAATGTGCTTAATTACAAAATGGACAACGGGCAATGGACACGGAGAAGTAAAAGGCAGATGTTCATTTTATGCACACTGGAATTTTTCATGGTCACAATTCACAATACATTTTACTTATGCACTTTGTTTTGCTTGTGCAAGACATAAAAAAACACGGATCCATTAGCATGATTAATTTTACAGAGTAGACATGCAAGCATGTTAAATAGCTTGGAAAATCAGTATAAAAAACAATATTATGCATGTGTTTTAGTTTTTAGTAAAGGCAATTAATTATTCAGTGACCATTTGTTTTTTTTCTCATGTACTTATTTGCCAAAGGATTTCATTGATCCTTGGTGTTCTGGGTTCTGGGGGGTAAGCTTTTTGGTCAGACAAAAAATCTTTTTTTTTATTCAATTTTTATTTAATTTATTTCATCGACTTTAATTATAGTTACACGTGAATTTTGTGGGATTACCTTGTACTTGATTTGATAGTAGTTGAATGGTGCTTTATTATTTACTATTTAATTGTTTAAAACTGTGATATTTGAGTTATCTAAAATATCAAAAAAAAATTCTGTTGGAAGTCGAAGCTCCGGCATTCATCTGAAATCTGAATTGGACTTTACAATTTACAAAATAAAACAGGTACAAAATACATAATATATACATTTTAATTGTACTATATAGTTCTATTATTACATTTTAATTATTAGCTGGAACTTTTTCCTTTGCATTTCAATATATTTTCCAATGTGTTTTGTTCTAGTAGTCTTTCCGTCGTAAAATTTTAATTGGCTTTTTTTTTCTCCATATGTCATTTGCAAACTGAGGCCGTTTTTTTTAAATTTTAAATTACAGCTTTAAATGTAAAACAAAAGTATGTAGTTTCTTGTCAATTTTTGATTCCTCAGTCCATCATGTTTCAAAATATGTGAACATTATTATAATTATAATTCAAAACTCAATATAAATAACAGAAGAATAATTACTACAAAATAAGTGCACAATCAAATTTATTTGACTATTTATTTATTACTTACTCATTAAAAATATAGTAAAATGAGAGTCATACATTATTATTATTAAATGAGGACAATAATATAATATTTCTAAATGAAACATAAAATATAGAAAGAAAAAAAAAGTAAGTGTTTTTTGTTATTGTTGTTCTTCTCATTATTATATAACGGAATCAGAAACAGACACAGTGATAAAATGGCAAATAATTGGGGAAGTGGAGGAGGAGCTGGAGGAGACTTTTCATTTTCATTTCCTGATGACACTCAACAACAATCACAACAACAATTTGAAACTTTTGATTATGGAAATCCAATCCCTCCACAAAATCCTCAACACCAACCACAACATCAACATCAACAACAAGGTGGTTTCTATAATCCAAGTGCACCGTCTGCAGCAACACCCTCTTATTATGTCCCACCATCCACTTCTCCAGAAACTTTGGACGGAGGAATCGGGATTGCAAGTGTTGGGCCTACTGATGGTGCAACTGGGTTTGGTGGAAATTTTGATGATGAACCTCCACTTTTAGAAGAACTTGGTATCAATCCCTATCATATTTTTGAAAAGACAAAATCTGTTCTCAATCCCTTACGAAAAACGGATGCAACTATTCTTCAAGATACGGATTTAGCTGGTCCCGTCGTCTTCTGTGTCATGTTTGGATTTATCCTGCTCCTTACTGGAAAAGTTCATTTTGGTTATATTTATGGAATCGGGGTCATTTCTTGTGTGTCCATGTACTTCCTTTTGAATATGATGAGTATCGCCGGAGTTTCAATTGGAGTAACTGTGTCTGTATTAGGATATTGCTTATTACCAATGGTTGGATTAGCCGGAGTGAATCTTCTCTTGTCTCTACAAGGAATCGTTGGAACTGTATTGTCCGTGTTATCTGTTCTTTGGTGTGCCGCTTCCGCTTCCAAGTTATTTGTGACAGCATTAAGAATGGAAAAACAACAGCCTTTAGTTGCCTACCCATGTGCTCTTCTCTACGGTGTATTCGCCCTACTCGCTGTATTTTAACCTGAACTAAACTAAAAAGAACATAATAATATATAATATATATTATACAATCAATAATCAATGTACTATTAGGATAAGAATTATTATTAATAACAAATATGATTTTTATACATATGAATTATGAATATTATTTATGTAAACCACACAGTTAATTTTGTGATGCTTAATGTTTTTAAAAATATACGACATATTTTACGGGTGCATAATATTTGATTACTAGTTACTAGTAGCTAAAAATATGATATAATATAGTTATTATTTATTATAAAATACAAAATACTATAAAATGTATGATGAGTTCCAAAGATTTTTTTTAAATATGTAAATTGTAATAACATGAGACAATAAAATAAAAATAAGGGGTATCCAATTTTTTTTACAGAAATTTGTAGTTTAAATATTTTCCAAATAGACTTTTATTTGTTTCATTTTAATTGCACTGTTTCATACTTTGTACTTTATTATGTAGAATCAAAAATTGACGCTGTGTGTATCTCTATTTTTTCTCTCTGCATGTACGTAAAGTCTTTACATTATTTATTTTATTTGTACAATCTGTAATCAACAATCTACTTATTACTTATCATGTTATGTAGAAAATCTTTAGTTATATAATATATGATATGTACAATAATTTATATGTTTTGGTTTTCCAGATTAAGCAGATAGATAATTAAATATGCCACCTCGTCGAAGAACCAATAGAAATATGAAAGTAGAGGCAAATTTACGTGCTACTCAAGAGTCATCATCATCATCAGAGGTGATTTTTTCAAATGTTAAAATTTTTTAACATCCAACTTGTTAAGCAAAAAATAAAATAATAACAGGATTTTATATTATGATAATAAATAAATAATAATGTCTTACTTTGATGTTTATTTCAAAAGGCAGAGGAGGTTGACACTAGTGATGGGAGTGGGAGTGAAGAAGAGGAAGCCGTCAACAATCCAAAAAGTAAAAGAAAAGGAGATAAAAGAAGTAGTGGGGGTAGTTCACAAGGATCAAAACAAAAATCTCCAGCAAAAGCAAGTCAGAGACCATTAAAAGAAATCTCAGGTCCAGTCTTAAATACGGATGAAATGGTTCAAAATACTCTTCTCTATTTACTATTGATGCAACATAAGAAATTACCCATAAAGAGATCAGAAATTGTTAAACATGGGATGAATTCTCAATCAACTTCCTTTCCGGAAGTTATGGATAAAATTAAAGATGTTTTGGACCAGGTAAATATTTTTTTTTACATTTTGAGTATGAATACATTTTCTTTTTGTCAATTTCATGTACACATCATATTACTTACTTGTTGTCTTGTTTTTTGTTTTTGTGAATAGAAATTTGGGATAAATTTACTAGGGATTGAAGAATCTCGTGGTCGTCTCAAAGGATATGCCAGTTACATTCTTGTGAGTAAATATCCGATGGTGGCTACAGAAAGTGCCAATGCTGTTCAAAATTTAGAAGAGGAAAATAAAAGATCCATTCTATATTTAGTTTTGGCAGTTATTTTTATGCTGGAACGACCAATTGATGAAGGTATGATTTTTTTCTTATTTTACTATTTTTCAAATTTTAGATTCCTTTTAAAAATACTCAAAATTAGATTATTAATTATTATCATCTCAAATGATGTTAAAAAAGTTATATGAGCAATCCTGTTGTAATACACAGAATGCTTTGATACAAAATACTTCCTTACTCATTAAATTTAAGTCTGACGAGATATCTCAATCCTTATTCGTTATGTATAATTTTTTTAACTGTTTATGCGTGTCATTTTCTATACTACTGCAAAATATAAAATGAAGGTGTAATTATAAGTTCTTGTCAATTTATACTTATAATACAGGAACCATTTGGAAAATTATAAGTGACTTGAGTCTTAATCTATTGATTTGTAAAAAACGGGAGGACCTTCATCGTTTTCTAAAACAAGTATGTACAAAAATAATATAATATATTATGTGCACTCAAAATTTCTTAGTCCATAAACAATAAGCAATGTAAATATGTTATACACGGAATTTTAAATGATTCATGTTTGGATATTTGTATAGGAATTCGTATCCAAAATGTATTTACTTGTAGAGGAAATCCAAGAGTCCGATGACAGTGACTACCGATACTCCTGGGGACTTCGAGCTCAAAAAGAATTTAGTAAATACTCCATACTCAAATTTGTGACGAAACATTTCCCTGGAAAAATTCCCCAAGACTTTGTCTCTCAATTTAATATTGTGATGGAGGAAGAGGCTGCTGCCGTTGAAACAGATAGAATGAATAATGGAAATGACACAGGGAATCATGATGAGATGGAGTTGGAAGATTTAGACGTTGCCAACAGTCAACCTCAAGCATCAAATCCATCTAATAGCGGAACGAGAACTCCTGTTCTTGAAGGATCTTAAAATGTCCAACATATTTGTAATTATTTTTAATAATAATATCATATAAACTTGAGAATTAACTATACTATAAAATACACAAATTTTGTACTCTTCTTCTTCTGCTGGTTTTATATTCTTATATGAAAATATATATGACTCTTTGTAATTTTGTATGATAAACGAAAAAAGTTTGAAACTTGACTATTGAATTTACAATGAAGAATAAATAAAAAATATATTGTTAAGCATTTACTATGAAATTCCTATTTAGATTTAAAATACAAAACATGGATTATTTTACAAGTATTTTATATTATGATTAAATCTTTTCCAATTTTCAGCAATATTATCCGCCTATGCTAGTTCATTACGGTTTTATCTTTGATCCAATTACCGATTACCCACACACCGTAAATCGTAAATTAACCGTTTGTTTTTCCATTCCGGTTTTGATATTTGAATTTGTAGAGCAAGACATAAAGGTAAAGGAGAGATAAATTAATAAGTAGAGACATTGTAATAAGTAATGATGAGGATAATGGATAATGGGATATCACATAATATTTCATGTGTGTGTGTGAGTTGCTGATGTGTGGGTGATTTTTATGGTAGGGAGAAGATGGATTCCTGCCGTCCACAATCTACAATGCATACTTATTTATTTAATATTTAATGGATACTACACACATGTATAATGTACAAAGTCCATAGCATATTATATATTATATTATTTATTATTTATGTAGGTTTGATACAGAATACAGAATGATGAATGAGTCTGTAGTTTCTACAATCGCATGGACAATTCATCATCATAATATATTACAAAGTGCCAGTGTCCATAAAATCCATGCTAAATAACAAATAACTACCAGCAACATGATAAGTAAAAAGTATTATACAATGTGCACATTGTTCAATAATGTAAGTAGAATACTCAACAATGTCATTGTACACTGTAAATTGTAATGGATACAATTGAAAGTAATAGATATGGGGAATGGAGGAATTAGATTGAGATATCATTATGTCGCTGTAGTATTTGCAAAGTCATATTTCATTCTCTCCTTTATTTATCATTCTCATGTTAGTATTTATTTATTTACTTTTACTTACTCATTCATGTATATGTGTATTGTGTATTTATCATTAATTGAGACATTTAACATGACTATTAATTATCTTGTGGTTCTTGCTCTAATTATTATGATACTGATATTGATACGTACTTAAAACTTTATTTAAAAGCTTTATTTTTGGGTGGTTCATCACTCATCACGATCTGCCCACAGAAAATGTACATTCGTTTTTTTCTGTCCAACCTTTCATTTTTAGTATTTAGTCCATGTTTCCAGTTTCCAGTGTAGCATGTATAAAAAATAGCTATTCTTGATGCATTAAATTCCAAACTGCATAAAAGTACTAAATAGTAAATATGATATAAAAAATGAACGTCACTGCTCATAATTCAGACAAACAAAAATGATATCATTTGCATTGTGTATGCACTTTTACAAAAAAAATATTTATCTACTACAATCTTGAATCGTCGTCGTGTTTGGAGTTTGGCATTTTGCCCCTAGTTTCTCGTAAATATTCTTCATCTTCTACCTTCTACACAGACAAAAGATTCCTACATAATATATGCACAAGAAAATGAGAAGAGGAAAAATTATGGAAAATATAATTCCAAGTAATGAAGATGAAGTGTAAAAATATGAAATGAACAAAGTACAAAAGTACAAGTGCTTTTGTATTTTGTTCTTTGGTTTGTTTATTTGTTTCTCTGTCTGTAGTCTGTAGCTGAATCCTGAACTCTCTTGACTCTTGATTATTTAATATTGCTGCCGCTGGGGGATTTTCTTTGCGATATTTCAGAGATGCATTCACAAAATCCAAAATCCAAATCAAACCAAGTTCAAGAGTCCAGGTTTTGAAAAACGAAATCCAAAAATTCGAAAGGGGAAAAAGACAAAGAAACTGATGAAAAACACAACATTGTAATATTTTATGCTAGTAGAAATGTAAAGAAATGCTTCAACTCGGTTGAATGTTGAATCAAAGTATACTGCATGAAATGCATACCAAATGCCAATAAAATAATATGATGAAGGGATGACTCAATACTCAATAATAAAAATAATAATGAATTCTCATTAGTTTTCCTGGCGATACTGTTCACTGTTCATGTTGATTGAGGACTGTGGATTTTCTAGCATTTGGCATTTGTTTTGGGTTTTGGCTCGGACTGTTTGGTCCACGTCGAAGAATACACCACGAAACTATCATAGATGATTCTCTCTACATTTTCAAATCAGATTTTTGCATACATTTTACACACTACACACGATTCCATAGTATATTTTACATGAGATTATGCAACGTACACTCTTTGGTTGGCTGACGAACAGAACAGAACAGAGAGTCTACAAAATACAAACTAGTTTCACGTGGTTAGTAAATCAACCCGGGAAGACACTTGGACTCACAGCTCTCATTTTTTCACTCTACATGTGATAAGTCCAATGTCCAAGGTCCATATGTCCATATGTTATGCACACTCAATTCTACACATCATATTTTACAACAAACGACATGACATGACCCTTACACAAATTTCCACATGAGACATGAGCACAGTGCACAGATTTCTGATTTTCTTTGTCCCTGCCCTTTTCATTATTATTTATTCAAATGTACACGTTACAAGTTCACATTAAGCACGGAAAAGTTGGAGCAACTTTGAAGTTTGAAATTCGAAACAAGAGCTTTTTATAATACTTATGCATCTTGAATCTTGATTCTTGAATGAGCAAAAAATTTCAAGAACAGTTTTTCTGGCAAAACCGAAGAAATATTAAATATTATACAAAAGAGCATTTTCCTTTGCTATTTTTTTTTAGTTTACCTGTTTTTATACTTTTGAATTTTGAATAATAATTTGTCATTTGCGTGAAGATAAACTTTTTTATTTTCAATATTCTCTGTTCAATGAAGGAGAAAATGAATATATAATCGACTTGGTTTATTTACAGTTACATTTACGATATTATTTATGAAAATGGAAACAGCCAACTCTGATGTTTTTCAATAATTTTGCAAATAACATAAAAATGTTACATGCACTTAAAATATTTGAGGTTAAAAGATGTGAGATGTGCAGTATGCAAAAAACCCGAGGACCGACAGCAGATGGATGAAAGGAATTTGTTTGTGTATTTACAGTACATTTTACATGACAGATCACAGTTGATACTTGATACATAAAATGTAAAAGATACCGTAGTTTTCTATTTTATACCTCTTGAAAATGCTTTATGTTTTAGACTGTGCTACAAAATACACACTACTGATTCAAGGTGGTTCATTCTAGATTCTAAGTTCAGGTGGTGGTTGTCATTGCCTTTGTCTTTGTCGTCGTCGCTTTGAGGATTGAGAAGAATTTGCATCCTGAATCCTGAATAGCTCAAAAGTGGAAAATGGAAGTGGATGAAAAACAAAAAGCAACAAGTGGAAGGAGAGCATTGAGTATTGAAAAGAAATAAGAAAGAAAGAAAGTCATTCGAGTGGAAAGTTTTTCTATGCGTTTCCAATCTCATACAGGATTTGTCTCAAGTTATGTAGAATGTTGAATATTTTACACGACTTTACTCAGTTCATGTGAGTTGGAGTTTGGAGTTTGGAATTTGGAGTCGACGAGACAGTTTGATCAGTGTATTATGCATTATGCAGATTAGTCACTTTTTTCTACTTTTGTACAGTGTGTTGTGTGCAGTGTGTTGTGTGCAGAAATAGAACATGATGTGATATAATTTGATCAGAAGATACAGAATGTAGAATACGGATATTTGTACGTTCGGGTTGACTGAGTTTTGGATCTTGGATGACCTGACCACAGAAACTGAATAGACTGAATAGACATACAAACTTACGTCATCACATCACTTGAGTTTCATTCAGTTACTTTGAGTCTAAATTCTAATCTCAAAGTTCTAAAATACAGCAGAAGCAGATAGAGCACGTACCAAAGATAATTGTTCACTCTTCATGGCACAATCAACTGTAAAACAAAAGAGGACACCAACACGGATCTTGGATCCGCCATCTCCTTCTCCATTAACCATTATCCATTACACCTCGTCTCTCGTCCCTTGTCTCTTGTCCACTAAACACTGAACTAAATCCCTGGATTTTTTCCCCTTTCCTCACTCTCGCCTGCGCGTGTGACAATTATCAAAGAGTTATTTTTTCCTCTTGTCTTTGTCTCACTATACGTTTCATCTTGGTTCTTGGTTCGTCTATCCTTTGACTTTGGCTCTGGCTCTGACAGAAGACTGAATATTGAATCACCATCATTATGATCAGCTTATGCATCTTTTATCTTTTATCGCCCAGTTCATCTCCTCTTTCTCTCGATCCTCGATCCTCGACTCTCAATCTATTTTATTTGTTTCCTGGCTGTCTCATCCGTCCGTCCGTCCGTTCGTCTAGCTGCCTGTCTGTCCGTCCACAGGATTTACATTCTACATCCTACATCAAGATATGTGCATCAAGAATCAGGATGGAGGAAAACATGTAACATGTGAGAAACAAATCATGTATTATATATTACAGTTTGCAGGTAAATCAAGTGGAACGAACAGCAATAAACACAAGACAAGACAAAACACAGACGAAATAGATAGCAGATACGAGATACGAGATAGAAGATAGCAGACCTCACAAGAATCCCTAGACACTAGACACACCAGACACTAGAAACTAGAATCTAGAATCTAGACATTGACAAATAAATATCGCACACGCACATCACACATCCCATTAAATCCCCTTCTTTATGCTCCTTGTCCTTTTTCCTCATCTTTAATTCTATTATCTCGTCCTCTCTCTAAACTTTAAACTTTAAACTCTAAAGGGAATTTATTCAGTAGGAAGTGAAAGCGGAATTCAAGTCTTGAGTAAATTTTTTCAAACATTTGGAAAATTTGGAAAATTCTTTTACTGCGAAAATAATATTCAACATTCAAGACTCAAGACTCGAGAGGACATGCAAAAAACATGGTTTCGGTACGATAATCAATATTATTGTGCATATAGTTACTTTTGTATTGTAAATTATAATTGTGAGCTGGTTAAAGGGGAAAAGGCGGATAATATAGGAATTCAAGTATAAAGTGCAATGTAAAATATACATTGTACATTGTACATGCGAGTGCTTTGGTAATAATTATAATATAATATTCAGCTTGTACATAAACAGATTGAGAATTTATCCATTACTTGTGCATCTTGTTTGTACTTTGTACTTTGTATTTTGTATCGGTTGGAGTGTGGAGAGTGGAGAATGAATGCAGATGGGTTTTACATGGGATTTTACATGCATCATGGATTGATTTTCAAAGTCAATCCGCGTCTTCTTCTTTTTCCTCTTGTTCGAGTATCAAGTACCTGTGCATGTTTTTCTGCATGATTATGCTCTAGTTGAGACTCAGACTGAGACTGAGATTGAAGATGGACTCAACTCTCAACTCTCGACTATCTACTCACGGTAAGTCAAATCTCGAGTCTCGAGTCTCGAGTCAATGTTTAATATTTGACTGTGAACTGAATATGAGATCGGAGATGGTCGGACAGAATAGAGAACTCAACGGCGTTTGAGTTTTGAGTTTGATCCTCATTTTGCCATTGGGATGGGTGTGGTCAATTTTTGACCGATCAAATGTGTATGATATAGATAGAAAGATAGTCACATCACACAAACAGAGAGAGAGAGAGAAAGAAAGAGAGAGAGAGGAAAAGACCGATATGCATACTTATTCTAGATTAATAAAGAAACAAGAGCAACATCAACATGAACAATTCATTTCTTGGTCAATCCTCCACTCGGATTCTGATTCATATTCGAATTCACATTCTCATGCACATTTACATTTACATTCAACAAGTGGCAAAATCCCAGTCACTCAAAATTTAAAATTCAAACCGTATGAATTTACATATAATTCGTAATTCCTACTGCTTCTTCAATTCAGAGATTTTGAGAACAAACTAAATCTGGAGCGTACAGTAATCGCTGTTTGGCAATAAGATTCGGAACTCGAGTAGACTAAATTCGGTTCTTTTAGAAAAAACTTGTAGTTTTTAATTTTTAATATACTACAGAATGAAAATAAAAAAATGCTCGGGATTCATCTCATTTTTACAAACTATACGAAATTCTAAAATCACACCATTTCAAGTAAAATAAAAAGAATCAAGAAAAAATTCTAGGTGTGGAGTAGATTTCCCTTCCCGTTAATGCTGTCTCATGTTAAATGTAAATTTTTCACATAAAGTAGCTGCTCCTTTTCATTTTCCTTCTTCGTCTTTCATCTTTCACTCTGTTGTCATATTCTTTCTCTTTTCTTTCTACTGTTTGCCCTCTGAAAATTGAATGACTTGAGACTCTCTCGATTCTTGACTAAAGGAAGAAGGAAGGAGTCATGTGCGTAATTTGACCAGGAAGCTCCTTCATGCTACAACTTATTACTTATTACATGGACTTTTGATTGTTTGAAATTTGAAAAGGTATCAACAGACAAGACACAGACACAAGACGTTAGACATGTGTAGATGAGAATTGAGGATTGGGGATTGAGAAGAAAAAAGAGTTCAAGTCGGCAAAATGTCAAGTACAAAGATGAACAAGATTCCTTTTCCCTTTTGACTCTTCTCTACATTTTACACTGTACAAGATAAATGATAAAGTACAAGAGCTATAGAATATAGAATAAAGAATGTGGATGAAAAGGGAATGAAATGAGTCGAGACAGACAGAGAGAGGAGTCAAGTGGACGCAACAGGCAACAGGTAACACGTAGAACAAACAGAAGACAGAAGAGAAGGGAGAATGGAAGAAAAAGGCAGGGACGGGAAGAGAAAAAGATAGAAGAAGAAGAAGAAGCTACTCCTCTCAACTTGTTACTTGTTCCATTCCATTCCAATTGAATCCCATCCCAATCCAATCTGAGAAGTTTACATGGACTAACTATGTGTCGAGTGATTTATAGCGAATTAGCATACGTGTTAACAAGACACTCTTTGGCATTTACCAGCCGCCATGTCCTTTTCCCCTCTTTCTCTCTCTACCCTGAAATAATTTTTTGTGCATGTTTAATGTTTAACTATGTCTACTCCTGAATTCTCTGTTCATGTATCAAGGTGTGGACTCTCCTCGCTCTACAATCTCATCCATCAAGTCCCCAAAGCATACAAAACACAAATACAAACACAACACATCTTGTAAGTTGTAAGTATTTGCATAATCATATCTTTTTTCTACACTCTACACGGATTCGGACAATTCCCATCCTAAAAATCATGTCATCCGATTTTCCTACACCAACAAGTACACTTTCAAACGAGATCCAATTTGTTGTGTATAAAATATAAAATGCAATAAAATGTTCCTCCTCCTCGTCTCAAATCTTGAATCTTTTTAAATCAAAGTAGAACGAAACAAGGAAAGTTGACCAAAAAATCCATCAAAAATCAAAATCAAGTTCAAAGTGCCTCAAGTACAAAGTTTTGCTATAAAATGAATTCTGATTAGTATCTTTGCGATAAGTATGAAATAGCTAATAATAATAATAATACTGCAAAAAATGAGCCAAAAAGTACACATCCTTTTCATACTTGAATACTTTATACACAATACACAATCCACACAACACACACACTAGACACTAGACAAATATCGATCTAGAGATAAATAAATAAATAATAACAACTAACAACTTCCAACTTGTAATTTCTAATAACTTGCATCTTGTCTCTTGTCTGTTGTCTGCTATTGAAAATCACAAGAAAAAAAACTAACAAATAAGTCATTACTTTTTTTGCACAGTAAATACATTCAAAGTACAAAGTACAAGATATCAAGATATCAAATATGTATCATTTAAAACTGATAGATCATCTCTTTACAAAAATACAGATGGACGGACAAGGAACAGGGAACAATGAGCCAGAAAAGAATGAGCCGGTCAATTAGAAAAGGTAAAGGGGAAATACACAGATCACAGATTGTACAGTAAACAGTAACATTACAAATTACAACATACAAGTATATAATATATAATATAATATAATATACGTATATAAAATATAAATGATAAATGATAAAAAGCATGCAGAAAAATACAGTGGACAAAAGAAAAGAGGAGAGAAAAAAATATTTATGTTCAAGATTCAAGACTCAAGACTCAAAAGTCTAGAGAAATATTTTATCACGATCCTTTTCCTTCCAACTTTTTTTATGAAATGAATGAATGAAATCTGTAGAAAGAGGAAATGAAAGAAAGAGACAGAGAAAGAAAGAAAGAAAGAGATAGGCTGTGCTCATTATGCAGAATGCAGATATTAGGCTGACTAAAAGGCTCATGTCGGTTGTCAGTTGTCGGTCCGAGTGCCAGGGGTACAAATTACAAGTATACAAAATACAAACTACAAATATTCCGTGTAACTGCACAAACCATCTAATAAGTAATACCTACAACCCGTCTCATTTATGATAATTGCACTCTCTATCTACAAATTAACTTTTCTATTCACAATTCCGCCTCAAAACTCAAAACTAAACTGTAACAACTAACAACCATCATCATCATCATCATCAGTTTTTTCTCCGACAGTTTGAACTGCTCTGAACTTTGGACTTTGAGTTTATAAAAAGGCCAAAGAAAATCAAGGAGCCAGAAACAATGAAAACCAGTGGATTTATTTTTGCACATTTTGTTTATCAAGTACCCAAAGTTGACCAATATTGAATAAGTATATCCTATAAGTATGAATCTTTAAGGCAAATCACAGACAACTTTTTACTATAACGAAGAAGAAAACTAAAAACTAATGTATAAGAAGAAAGTAGGAGGAGGAGGATTGAATAAAAAATCAAGTATAGATTCTCGAGGTGAGAACTTAATAATGTTAATGTCGAATGTCTAATGTCTAGTGTTGTTGGCTGTTGGTTGTTTGAATGGAGAATGGAGAGCCACTTTTGATGGATGACTGTCTTGTTAGTGATTTCTTGATGATTGTTGATTTATACATTCATCCTTAGTACTTATTACATATCATTATCATAAATATATTCACACAGCACAGTTACTTACTACATGATGGATATTACCCCAAAAAAGGCTACCGGGCAAATCTACAAGATACAACATGATCCCGTTTACACTCTACAACTTTTAGATATTGTATTGTATATGTTACATTTGCATTATGCATCCCAATTAATTTTGAAATTATACCCTTTCACTCACACATTTTCTTCTACTTTGTTCTTGTTTCACCCTGGATTAGCTCAGGATTAACATTTAACATGTATATCAATCCACTCTGTTCGTCCGTCTTGCAGCTTCAGAAGTCTTTGTCGAGGTGTCAAGAGTCAAGAGTGTTGAAATTATCATGTCTCTTTTCTAGATTCTTGAGTATTCAATGCTGAAACAATAATAATAACTATTATTATTATTATAATTTTTCAACTAACCTTTTCTTTATTCTCAAGTCTCTATATAAAAATTACATTTATTTAATTGTTGTATCACAAAAATACAAAATATCGAATGGTTTTCATCGAGTAATTTAATAAAAAAAATTAAAAAATCTATCGTACTCCATTTTTTCTAAAGGCTGCACATTTTGAATTCTAGATTCTAGATCCGCGTTGTACCCTCTGCGTAAAAAATGGACAAGTGGATAAAAAAAGCTGAAATCTTTTGTTTCACACAAACGGATGTGTGTTGTGTACATTGTACAGATTTTATTGTAACAAGAATGACAGACAGCCAGTGAAAAAAAAACAGTAGAATGGTGAAATGGGGAATGGGTAAAATGATAAAAAAGGAAGGAGGATGTGGATACAGAGAGAAAAGAAGAAAGAAAGAAAGAACTATAAAAAAAGAGGATGGAGATCATGTATAAGAAATCAGAAAATTGAAATCAGAGGAAATTCAAGGTCAAACGGTGGAGTGGAGGTGTGCCCCGCCGCACGCTTTTCCATTTCCATCCTCTCATTCCCTCACCGAAAAAAAACTACACATTACACATATTACAATGATACACGGATTTTGTATTTCGTATTTATGCACTTTATACAGTGTACAATCTGACTTGTGATTTTGAATTCCATCAAACATCAAACATCCAAAGTGTACGTAAGATTTGTGTGTGGTTACAAACTACAAACTACAAACACGCGTGTACTCTCTCTCTCTCTTTTGTCTTTGGTTCTTTTCTCATGTGAAATCTGGACCTCACAATGATCGTGATGTTAATCTGAAGCTTTTGTTGTCATGAAAGACGAAAGAAGAAAGACAAACGAACCAGGATCACGAATGATGAAGACTCTTGAAAAATCCACTTGTCATTTGAATACTCGGGTAACTAATCAAAAAGAATAGAAAATACAATAATTGATTTCCACCAAATATTTACAGTTCCCATTTCATAGTTTACAGTTTACAGTACCAAAAATCAGGTGAGCTGATACATAATCATTTGCTTCAATTTTTGCACTCATTCAAAACGCAGAATGTAGAATCGAGAAGGGCATTAAATTTGACAGACATTTGGGATTACATAAAGCATAAAGCAAGAATACAAATACACTCTTTTGTTTTGTAACATGTTAGCCAAACTCTTCTTGGAAAAATCAAAAGTTGACAGTGACATTGACGATTGACGAGGAGCGAGGAAAAAAGTGCCCAATAAAAGTCAAAAGTTAAAACTGGTCCAGAGTCCATTCATGGGCGATTATTCATTCATTCATTCATTCAGCATTCAGCATCCAGTCAGTCATTTGTTGAATATTGAATAAGAATGAGAAGGAGATGGAGAAGGAGAGTAGTCAATAAAAATGGAGAGGATAAAAAATGATAAAGGCTCAAGGTGCAACTCAACTATCAACTTGCTCTTGTTCTTGTTTGCATCCGTGTCCGTTTATAAAGTTCATGACAATACAAAATACAAAACGTACAACTCCTTTTTATTCCTATACAAATGGAATAATTGTTCTCATGATTCATGATCATTGCATAATCCAGAATCGAGTGTCGAATCAGAGAGACAGAGATTCATCCACATAAAAAACATGCCTCTTTTTATTCACCTATTTTTTTAACAGGATCCATCAATGAGTTGAAATGAGAATGCTACAATTTGTGCATGTGTAAACAATACACAATGCAAAATTGTCACTACTCTTATTTTACTTATGTAACTGATGCAAGTCAAGTCAAGTGTGTGGATTGTGGATTGTGAATTGTGGACGGTGGGTTTTGGAACCTGAGGGAAAGGATTTGAGAGATGAAGATCCTCATCACAATAAATCATTTGTACACACACACACAATCCTTTTCTTCCTCCCATAGAAAATATAATTGTACAATAATAATAATAATAATTCATCACACTGCTACTCTCTCTCTCTCTCTCTCTCTCTCTTGAGTCTCGAGTAATAAAATATCTTAATTTGACAACTTTTTTCACACTTGTACTACATGAAAAAGGGCACAAGACAAAGAGGAATAAGGAGTAAGGAGCATGAGAGAAATAACAAATGATAAATAATAAATAATACAAATGTGCACATAATATTATGTTAACATTTATTATTATTATTATTATTGCTGCCATTATTCTTGTATTACATGACTTTAAACATCAAACTACCAACTGCCAACTCTCTTGTACATTCTGCATTCTGCACATTTGGACACATTAACATTCACGAAAGGTTCTTCCTCCACACTTTTCTTTTCTTGTACTTTTATCTATGTGCAGTTTGTAGTATCATTTGTCATTTCAACTTGTATCTTGTATCTAGAATCCAGAATCTATACTTGCTAAACGTTATGCGTTGTATTTGGTCAAAGTGGTTCTAGTTTTTAATTTTACAAGTAATGGCAAAGGCCAACCTTTTAAATAATGTAGTTATAATAATAATAGAATATAATCCATGCATTTCCTTCATTAGGTTTTAGGGGCACTGGGAAAATTCCAATCATATCCTTTTGCATTAGAAACTATCAACGATCAACGAGGTGTCATCTGTCAAACATTCATACTTTTGATTTTTGATATTGCAGTAATCGCAAAGAAAAGGACAATTAACAATTACTATGCAGTTTTTAGTTCTGTGGGTGGCAAATGGTATTCTTTTTATCTTTTATAGACAAAGTTAATCTCACTTAATCATATTACATTTTATTACACAACTCTGTTTCTGGACCTTCTTCCAGTTTTAACTCCTCTCAAAGATTACCAATTGTAAGTGTTATAACATGTAATATGTTGGACCAAGTTTGAAGATTGGATTACAAAATATCTGTAATTTATTTGAGATTCGAGATTGGAGGAAAAAAGGGAAATATTTAAACATGTAACATGTATGAATGTGGTTAAAAGGAGCAGACGGAGACGGGCGGACAAAAGCCAAAGCCAAAACCAAAGCCAAGGAATTTACTTGCATACTTATTTCTTATTTACATGACCAAAGAAAATATCAACATGTGTAAGACATAAATACACAATAAAAATACACATACATTCATACAGATGCAGATGATACATCTCAAGTCTCAAAAACCTGAGATTTTGCACAATTTACATTTAAATTGCATCCACGACTTCTTTTTCCTCCTGTTTTCTGTTTTCTGCCTACAATCTATGTAAAATGTAAAGTGCTTCCAAGTAGATAGTAGATGCATAGAAAATGCATAACAATGCTCTTGAATCCCGAGTCTTGAATTATATCACAAATCACACAGAATTCAGAAGAATATAGATATGAATAGTTGTATAGTGTATACTTAATAC
>JABASP010000731.1:0-42078 GCA_019776565.1 Sminthurinus signatus
TGGAATATAGAGCTAGTATAGTAATTGGGGCTGCGCAATGGATCTAATCTGGTCTGAGCGTCTCCTGTGCATAGCAATATGTATGGGACCCCGAATATACAATACAATACAATACAATGTCCGTTGTAGGTTGTAGGCTGTACGTGTCAGTTCCAGGGAGACTGCTCGTTACTCTTATTGTTATTAGTAAATAGGAGACACTTATACATGCGGTCGTGAGAACTGGAACTGGAACTGGAATTGGAACTGGAATTGGGATGAGACTACGACCACGACTACGACTTCAGACCAACTTGTCTCTTTCCTTCTTTCTTTCTCTTTCTAGACAATGAGGATGAGGATGAAAAGTGACGAGAATAAGCAGAGGAGACGAATCGAGACGAGGAGGACGAAGGAGGAGCCGCTGGTGAAAGAAAGAAACAAACAAGGAATTTGCCGTAACGCTACTAACTACTAACATCTCTCCTTTCGACTTTCTCTTTTGTTCACTGGTTTGGGAACAAAAACTGTAGTAGAGTAGGTAGAGATAGTAAACCACACACAAGTAGACTTTATATTGTAGACCACACATCCACAGACACTTGAACTTTTCCAGAGTTCTCACGTGGAACAGGGAAGAGGATAAAAAGACCAAGTGAAGCCAAGCCAAACCAAGAATAAGAACAAGAAAACGAAAAAGAGCCAGAACCAGACCCACACCCACAATAAGTTGAAGTCAGCCTTAATGAGCCTTTTGTTTCTCTCCTGCCTTGTCTTTGTTTTAAGTTTGAGTTTTGGGCTCCTCCACCATTCCACCATCTTTCTTTTTACACCATGTCTCACATCATCTGTATATAAATTCTATTTCTTTTCGTATGTATGTATGAGTGTGTGTGCTCATCTTCTCATTCTTCCTCCGTCTCACTGGGGAGGGAAAAGTTGCAATAATTTTTGACTGCTTCCTTCCACTTTTCCCAAAGATCTATTATTCCCTCTATATTCTATTGTAGATACTATATAATAGATACTAGTAAGTCCTTTCTCCTAGACTTTCTCTTTTCACTTTCTCTTCAATATGTTCAACAGACTAACAAAGTAATGCATCTCACAGACCTATTCTCATCACCATCAACAGTAGCATGATCCCAATTCTATACTTTCTCTTTTATGTGTGGGGTCCAGACATCGTCATTTTCAAGCCAATAACGTAACCACAATATGCATACCGTTTAAAAAGAACCTAAATCTAATTCCTTAAACCAATGTAAGTGAAAATAGAAAGTGAAAGTACCATTGAAAGCAAAAGTGAAAGTACGAGTGAAAGTGAAAGTGAAACAGAAACATAGAGACCCATATTCAATGTCTTGGAAAGAATGAAAACGTGTCAAGTTGTTGTTGTTTTTGTTAAAAAGTACTTAGCGACCTACATTTTGTACATATTTAACGGTCCGACGGACCTAAAAATGCAGTATATAGTACAAAATGTAAAGAGTATAGAATGGGAAACCCATTTGTGTATTAAGAAACAAAGAAGCCTTTCCGTTCCTCCAGTATACTCAAGTTCCTTTTCTCAAGCTAAACACATTAATTTACACATGGTGTGGTTTTCACTGTGGGAAAAGAGGAGATAGAAGATACAAGTCCAAGTCTAAAAAAGAAGAAAAGGGAGAAGAGAAGAAACCAGGACAAAGACAAGGAAGAAGCACAAAAGTTTTTTATGGTTTTAAACAAAACAGCAAGATAAATGAATGAAAGAGGGGGAAGAGGGAAAGAATGTGAGGAGCGTAATTGTTTTCTGCCGTCGGCTTTCTCTTTGGCTCTGGCTTCAGTTTCAGTTTCAGTTCTAGTTTTAGTTTCAGCTTGGGCTTCACTTTGTACTCTTTTCACAAGTTATGTGCTAAAATATCACCATGTTATGTTATGTAAGGAAAACATGAAAAGAAAGTGAAAGTACAAAGTATCTACAAATTAAAATTCCTCGTATTTTACCATTTTTTTCTCTCTAGTTTTTTCTCACAACAAATTCATGTTTACAAGGTTGCACTTCCCATTAAAATATGTATACATGTTTTATTATTCATGCTTCAACTTTTATTACCTTTCTCTTGAATTTTCTTGAATTCCTCTTCATCTTTATTCAACGGTAAGTGATGAATGATTATGACATGAAAATTTGTTTGTGTTCATGGTTTGCTTGTGCGGTTTTCCATTTTCCCTTTCCCATGAAATTCAAAATTCAAGTGAAAATAAAAATAAAAGTGAAGCTGAAACCGATATGATTTCATAATAAAAAAGAATTTTTTTCTTGTTTGACTTATGACTTGGAAATTTTAATGTGGTGTGCTGCTCTTTTTTCTGAATATCAGAGAGAAAAAGAGAAAGAGAGAAAGTTTTTAAAGCTTGAGTCAGACGCGGCTGAGTAATAAATGAACATTGACACAAGGGACTTTGGCTTTGGTATTGGAATTGGCATTGACATTGACACTGACACACAAAGTGTGATGTTGTCTTTATTTCTCCGATTTCAGTTCCAGTTCCACGGCGGATTGATCAATCACGCCGCGATGGAGTGTACTAAGCAGGGTAAATAATGAGGAGGCCGAAATAAAGTGCAATTTATTTTACTTGATGGCAATGAGACTTGCAATGGCACTGGCATTTGCACTGGGGCTTTGATTGATGTCAAGTGAAAGTGAAAGTCTGCGTGTGAAAGTGATGCTTTCACCTTCCATCCCATTGACTCAATTACAACGCATCACACACATTGCACATCACATCACACCACATTACTACTTACTACTTACAACTTCAACTTACAACACATTCTCATGTATGCACTTTGAAATTGTACCCTGTAATCGGCATCCACTTCCTCCTCCTCGCATCATTTCCCTCAACAAATCGTACCTTCAACATTCAACTCGAAGCATTTCAAAAATGCACCTTATTTTCATGACTCTTGCTGTAAAATGTAAAACTTCAATGCAACAACTTGATTCTTGATTCTATTAAATTAAGATACCAATCTTTTTAACCACATTCCCAAAAGGTACAAAATTTTAAGAGGATTAAAATTAGAATTTCAAACCAACAGACGAGACGTTAGACGAATTGTGCAAGTCGCGGTGAAGGTGAGTAACCGAAATTTATCCCATGTGTGCAAATGTCTTGTACAAGTTACATCAGACAACAAATAGAGGATGTACACTTGTAACTTCTGACGCAGAGCTCTTGTGAATAAATGCATCCATGCAAATTTCAAATGTCGACCCAGTTGAATTTGAACATGAATATGCAAATGAATAATGAAAAATGGAGTACACCTTTGAAAACCGCAGGAGAGGAAGTGGAATAACGAACGTTGCACAAACATTTATATCTATAATGTAATTTATAGAAGAGCATGACGTTTTATGCTGTGCATGCAAAAAGAGATAAGATGGCTGTAACTCTGCTTCTGCTTCTGGTTCGGGTTCTGGGAATTTATCTATTTATTACATGTAAGGTGCATCTTATCTTGAATCTTCAATTCATAAAATTTCACAGTGAGAATAGTGAAAGTAGAGTGAAAGTCAGTGTGAGTGCTGGTGCAGTTTAATTTGACTGTTTGGAAGCTTGAGGTTTGAGTCTGCTTTAAAACCTGGTTGTGTAACGTTTATACTCATACGTTTGCGAAATGTGTTCCCTTCTACATTCAAAATTCAACCCGAGCTGAGCTGAGCAGAACCGAGCTAAAAAGAGAAAGTGGAGGTGAAAGTAAACATGGGAAAAGAGAGAAAGTATACAGCATTACAACATACAACATGCAGACGTCCGTTAGATACGTTTATATCCGTATCCTGATTCGTATATCACCAATAATCGATGAATCCAACTCACACTCTCACTCTTTGTCTAGCTCCCAAAGCCAAAGCAGAAAATAGAAAACAGCCCAGACAAGAGAATAGCTTCCCAAAGGCTACTCTCTGGATTTTCCTATACTCTTCATTCCACACTACTACGCTCTAGCAATCGCACCACGATGAAATACATATTTTGTCTTTCACTTTCTCTTGAATTTTGTACTTTCTCCTTTACTTTCTCCTAAATTTTTTACTTTCTCTTTTTCTTTCTCCTAAATTTTTTACTTTCTCTTTTACTTTCTCCTAAATTTTGTACTTTCTCTTTTTCTTTCTCCTCCCGGTGACTTTCACTCTTCAAATTAAACAATATAAACAAGTTAAATAAAGTCACTTTTCTAATCCAAAAAAATTCTAGTGCAATTAATGTGAATTAATGACGCACAGCTCATAAACTGCAGGAGAAAGTAAAGTGAAAATTGTTCAGACTACTGAAAGCTGAGTCCTGAGAATTGAACGCTGATTTTATAGAAAGACGAAAGAACGGGAAAAGCTCAAGTATTTCAGAATCTTCCTAAACAAAACGTGTAATTTGTCCAAATCGAACATTGTGGAAATAAACATAATGAACATGACTCGGACGGTACTTGAACTGGCTTGTGAAAATGACTTTAATTTTACTTGTAGAGAAAACTAGCTACTTTATTTACCATTGGCCATTGGCAGATTGACCACTGTTCAACCAGTCAATCGCCAATGCTCATGACCACTGAAAATGACATTTCCATTGTTCACTGTTCACTGTTTACGATAGAGTCAGTCTCAAAGTCATTTGTACTTGTAGTAGTAATTTTTGTACTTTCCAAAACTTTTTGCCATGTCCCTTCTTCTTTTTCCTTGTCCTTGTCCTTTTACTTTTCTCGACCGTATCAATTTCAGGATTCATCGACTTGCCATTTACCATTTAACTGAAGAAAATGGTCCCGGTATGATCCATTCTCATTTATTTCCTACAGATTAGACTAGATTCTGCCATGTATAAAGTATAACAATCCGAAGCCGAATGACAATCACAATGTTAATAAAAATAACCATAAGAGTCGCAGTAATCATAACCATTCAAAACAACATTTTATGGAACTCACATGTGGAGATTTGGACTCTTTTATATTACAGCTACAGATGAAGATATCTGTATTTTGTATTTCTATGTCGATTGTGATTGTGTGTGACGGCATTAGCTCTCGGAATTTTCCACATGTACACTTTTTCAACTTTCTCCTCGGCTCTCTCCATACAAGTCGACTTGGGTAAAAGTGAGTAAAGGAATCAAAGAACGTCAAAGCAAGAGCCAAAGCCAAAGTAAAAGTAAAAGTAAAAGAAGCTAATATAAAAAGAGTCCATGAGATTGAGATTGAGTGTACTTACTGCTTACGATTAGTATTAGTATTAGTTTTAGTATTACTGGGGTATTAGTACTCTTAGTGCATTGTGCATTGGGCTGTAATCCCCTCAAACGGAGGCTCCGAGGATCAAAACAGGAGAAGACGAGAAAATCTCGGATCTGTGGGCAACGCACAGTAAAGTAAAGCCAAGCAAAGCAAGCATACGTCATGGAACAAATGGGTGCAATTATCATCATCCAGATGATTATTGAAATTCTAATGAACAATATACTTCTGTATTCTCTCTATACGAATACGAATACAAATGCAGTATATAAAGTCTTTTTATACAATGAAATAACTTCTTTAGATCTTTGGAGCTTTGGATCTTTGGATTTGGATCTTCAGAAATCTCCCTCATACAAATACAAATTTCCTACATTTATTTGTTCACCTACGATTAAAAACTTTTTCTTTCTTCCTTCTGCTTCTGGTTTTGATTCAGGAAAAAGAATAGATTTTAGATTCTATCATTTCCTTTAGACAAAAATATACAAAAATTCAAGAGTCAAGAGTCAAGAACGAAGAATCAAGAATCAAAGACAAAGACAAAGAGAAAGCTAAAGATGAAAAAGTCAAAAGGGAGGGGAGAGAGTTTTTCCCTTGTTTCATTTCACATTTGGATTTTGGTTTGGATCTGGATCGAGATTTAGATTTATATTTAGACTTAGACTCAGATTCAGATTCAGATTCAGATTTAATTTAGTTTTGGGGATTTTGTTCCTAATTCAAATGGAGCAGATTGTGATATCAGAAAAGTACAGAGAACTGAATGGAACAGAGAACAGAGTGGGTGGAGTAGCAGTTCCATTGAGGGGAGGGAATGAAAGAAAGAAAGAAAAAGAGTCAAGTCATTATCAGACGCATCATTAAAAAAATCTGGTCTGATAACAAAAAAAGGAAAATGGGGTCGTGTAGACACAACTCCATGAGTTTTCCACCTCACTTTCAACTACCTTTTATATATTCCGATTCCGATTCCGACTTTTGGATTTTGGATTTAAACTCTTCACTTTTTTCCACACTAGTACCAATTATAATCATGCAGAGTGAGAGTGAGAATTAGAGAGCGAAAAGGAGAAGAGTGAAGAGAATCATCAGGAAAGGAGACAGGAGAACTATGGGGAATTTTTCCCTCTTTTGTACTCTTCTCCCCCGGTGACTCCACTCGGTTTGGTTTGGCTTCAGTTCTCTAAATAACTACTCCAAACTCAGACACACATTTACAGTGTACAATGTACAATGCACGCCACACCAGCCTACAAAATACAGAACACAGAATAAAGAATAAAGAACAGAGCAGGAAAATGAAAATGAAAATGAGCTTTGGCACCAGTTTTACTTTTAGTTTTTTTACCATTGATTTTAGTTTTTTCCTCTCGTTTTGTTCTTCTACCTCTCGTTTTCGTTTCTGAGAGGCCGTCCAAAGGTTGTATAATTAATCAAAGAATCTCAAATTTTCTAGATACATGGTGAGCAAAAAATATTCACTTTCCAAACTCCAAACTCCAAGCTCGCCTACGCTTTTTCGTCTAATCAGGCGAACCCATTCAAACTCCACCAGCCGCCAAATAGAAACTTTGAATCTCTGAAGTACGTGGAAAATGCATGTTTTTTTCTGCATTAATAACAAGATGAAAAATAAGTGCAATGGCCGGCTCCGAGCTCCGGGATCCGGGATCCGGAATCCGGAATTTTATCAAGAGAATTAATATTGTGTAAAACATGAATTGGGCTAGCTTTTTAGCAATTTTCCGTCCTACATCATCCTGCATCATGATGCACATTAAAACTACCGTTTATTGTTACACTTGCACTATTAAACATTAAATATGCAGAATGTACACTGTAAACTGTAAAATGTAAAATGTGGAGAATGGAGAATGGCAAATGGAGGTATGAACACAGAAAGAAAAGGGGCAAAGGAAAAGGATTAGCTGTGATGTGTCCCCTCGGGGAACTTTTATGCACACTCTACACTCTAAACAGTACAATGCACACTCCGTGTTTTCTATTCACGACTCTCTAGACTTTTGTTTATGTGCAGGCAGCAGGCAGCTACCTCCGCATTCACTCCTTTTCATGTTCTGGTGCTGGAGTCAGTTGTAACAACAGTGAAGAGAACAGAGTAAAGAGTGCTGGAGGAAAAAGGAAGGAATTTATCTTGAAAGAAGCTTATATGATTTCACCATAAAATTATACACTATACACAGCCCTCTCTTCTTCTGTACTCTGGATTCTAGATTCTGTATTTTCCGTTTCCTTCCCCTTTTTTACATCTCCCTCTTGAATCCTGAATCTCACTGAGAGAGAGAGAGAGAAAGAAACTCTGTGTAATACAATGTGATGGGATGTAATGCAATGCAATGCCATGTGATGAAATCCAAAGTAATGTAAAGTAATGTAAAGTGTACATGATGATTTATGCGGTGTGGAGTATTAAGTATTACCATCACCACAGACGGTATACGTGGTTTTTAATGGAAATTTTAGGACACATCCCCATTCCCATCTCTTTCCTCTGATATCAGCATATCAGAATATCAGAACCACCACCAGAACCAGACACTTGATGGCAGTTGAAATTCAAATGAAATATTGTAATTTCAAAAAAATGAAATTGTGTTCAAAAAATATTATTATTACTTTCTCCACTTTCTCTTTCTCAACTTTCACCACTTTCTCTTTCCCGACTTTCACCACTTTCTCTTTTTTTAAGACTTTCACTGAACACGTGTATATTCAAATTGTGCACATGTGTGCATAATTTTCTGGTGGTAGTGCCGAATGCCAGCGGTGGTCATTTTGAATTTAGCATTTAGTACCCTAGAAATGTAGGCCTAGAAGCATGATTTTTATTGCATTTGTAACTCGATACCACGTGTCAAAAGGAAAGTCAAAATGGTTGATATTTAAAACTTAAACTTTGGAACGCGATGAGTGAAGAGTAAAGAGTGCGATAAAAGATAAAATAGAGAAAGGTCAAAGGGCAAAATGAAGAATTCAGATGCTGACAAATTACACAAAAAAGATGGTTTGAAAAGATTGTAAATTGTACATTTTGTATCAATTTTTTCCCATTTTTGAAATAGAATTTAAAATTCTGTACAAGATAAAAAACCATGTTGAAAATATTATGAAATAGCTGGGAACTGAATTGAAAGTTATTTAAAATATAAAATATCAAATGTGGATACCGATTGAAAACGAAAGGACAAGTGGAAATTTTCTTTCAACTTTCCCTCTTCTTTTTACTATTCTTTCAAATCCCAGTCCTCCAGTTTCCAGACCTCCAGTTTTCGGTCCCTTTTTTTCCACAAAATAAAAGTCAAATTATCCATCTTTTCCCGTTTCAAAATGTACATTGTACATGTCTTTCACTCAGTCAACTGGAGCAACTGAATTCAAGTGGTAGATCTCCATCTGAATCTGAATCTGAATACGGATCTGGATGGAGATGAGATGAGATGCAGTGAAGAAAATAAAATAGACGAAAGGGAAAAGGACGCGATGCGACAGATTTTTTTCCCTTGTATCTCCTCACTCTTCACTCTTCACCCTTTTTTTCCTCTGTGAAATATTCTCTACACATTTTCTCCACTTGGAATTTGGAATTTGGAATGATCATCAAGTTCAATTGAGGGAAATCGTCTTTGGGATGGAAAATCGGATTCGGATTCAGATTTGGATTCAGATGAAAAAAAATAAGCGTATATATGAAAATATCTGTATGATCTAATGCTCAATGTAACTTGAGCTAGAGAACTAGAGAAAAGAGAGGAAATGAAGTGAACATGATTTTTTTAGGACAAGAAAAAGACCAAGAAAAAGAAAAAGAAGAAGACGAGGAAGAAGAAGAAGCCCGTGAACTTGTACAAGATGTATTATGTATATATTTATATTTATATTCAGTGTGTGTACAGTGTACAGTGTACAGTGTACATTATACTGTGGAGAAAGCATGCATCGTTGAACTTGATACGCAGTTTCCTTTTCTTCAGTTTCAGTTTACATTACCGATATACTCTGTGCAGTACAGAATCCAAAGCCGAACTCTCTATCCTACTTGAAATTTAACAAGGTAAGTGACTTGACTTGACTTGGCTCGGCTCGGCTTGGCTTGGTTTGGTTTGGGTTGGTTCACATTGACAGAGAAAGTAAGTTGAGAGTGTTCGGTGTATTGAGAATAGAGAATAGAGAATAGAGAACTGAGAGCGGCGTCACCTGAATGACAAGAAGCTTTGAAATTTCAAAGTATAGCGACGGTTCTACGTACAAGTAGATAAAAAAGTCTATAATTCTGTAAAATGTACAACACCCGAATTGACCTTTGTCAAAATGTGACCAAACCGGAGGACTAAAGTCTGATTTGACTGGTAAAAATACCAGGACGTTGTACTTTGTACATTCTACACCAAATCCCTTGAAATTTACAGTTGCAGTCTCAGGTCTCAGTCACAATCACAGCTTACAATTTACCATTTATTTTATATACACCCATTTGAATCCGAATCCGAATCCGATTTCCAATCCTTTCACCTTTGGAGAAAGGCCATCCTTTTTCTCCAATCTTTTACATGTAGAATGTACAATGTACAGTGTATTTTTTTCGGCTTTTCCCACCAGAATTCAGCAGAGTCAGAACTAAACCAGCATCAGTTTGCTGTCTCACTCGAGACTTTTTCACTTTTTTCCCATTCATTCCTGTCCTTTTTTCTGTTCAGTGTGTACACCTACATTGAGCATTAGCATTGGGTTTAGTATTAGCATTGGACACGTACGTATCAAATGGAATAACTCGAATTCGAATGTTGGAATGCGAAGATGCGAAGATGCGTAGATGCGTAAGGCGTAGAGAGGTTTAAATAAGAGAGAATGTCGAAGACGTCAAAGACGAAGAAGACGACGACGACTCTGAGCATTTCCATTCTAAATTCGAGATTCAAGATTCCTTATTCCAGATTCTAGATACACCTTCCGTCTGCCGTCTCCATCTGCATAAAATGTAAGCGTGAAAAGCTCGTGTCTGCAGAAACAGACAAGTTTAAAGCCTTCTTTTTAGTGTTGGCATTGGCATTGGCATGAGCGCTGATCGTTGATCGTTGATCGTTGATATTCCTTCCTATTTTGATTCTCATGTATCTATTCGATTCTTTTCTGTTCTGTTGGAGATGAAGAAAGTAAAAGAGCTTGCAAAACAGATTCTGAATCTGATTCTGATTTTGGTTCTAGATTTTAAATCTAGAATGTAGAATGTAGAATGTAGCTCAAAGTGAAAGAAGGATTGAGTTTGAAACATCTCTGTGCATAATTTTCCTGACTTTCTCTTTCCAATCCATCTATCAACATTTCAAGAATATTTTGCTCCATTCTCCGCTTCTTCCGATTTTTCACCAACTCGTAGTTTTTAATGTTTGCAGTTTGCAAGTTGTGCGATTCTCCCATTCCTCAATGTTTTTCATGTTCTATTCAAAGATAGCCATATTATTTGAAAAGGAGAAAATAAAAGATCTGCAAATATGCAAAGATAGAGAAATGTACCATGTATTATATCAAATACTATAAAACTTGAGAGCAATTTGTAATTTTTGATGCTGCAAATTGTAGATTGATTGAACTGACTTGTCTGTCCCATTCACAATTAAGAATTTTGGAATTAGTTATTTTATTATTAATGCTCACTTTCATCTGTACATTTCCCTCATTTTTTGTCCGTCTAAAGAAGCCTCAGACAAGTTCAAGTTTTATAATGAGTACTGAAGTGTGAGCTTTTGTATTTTGTATTTTCTTGCGCTTTCGTTTTTAGCTCCAGTCTTCCAGTAGTTTTACAGTAGTTATAGTATTGCCAAGTCAAGCCAAGTCAAGAAAAGGAGAGGAAGTAAAAAGTAAAACCGAGCATTGGGTTTGGGACTGGACGGAAAAGCCCATCATATTAATTTATCATGTTTAACCTAAAAGGTTGTCATGGCGAACACTCGCACCCACTCGCACTCTCATTTTCACTCTCACGCTTAAAGACTACGTTTAGAATCCACAATTCACAAGCCAAAATCCGGACATATCACAAGTACCAGAAGAACCAGAAGAAGCAGTCAAAACATAATACCCATATAAATATCTACATTCTACATATGAGCCGAAGCCGAAGCCGAAGCCCAAGTAGAAATTGAGAGTGGGTGAAATTGGAACCTTTTCCAAGTAGTTGTGCTTCTTAACCTTCTTTTTCTTTTTCACACCAGTCCGTATCTCAAATAAAATCCTCATAAAAGTATAGTAAATCATTACGTTTCCATTATTCCTGTGACAATTAGACTTTAGACTTGAGACACTACAAGTTTTACACGTTGCACTTTACAAGGATGTTGAGAATGTTGGATGTTGGATGCTCGATAAAGATAAAGACGAGTCCAGAAATTGGAAACAGAGAGTAGAAAATGATGAACATTTCTACAGCTGTGCAGTATTTTTGTATGTTAACTCCAGACACAAGACTGGCGAACCGCATACAAAATAAATAAAGACAAGTGAGCCGTATAGAGTGTACAGTCAAATGAATTTTTGTATCGCGTGGAAACTGACTGAAATCCTTCCAGTTTCCACTTAACTACGTCCATTTATAATATAATGTGTAATACGGTGTAATCTTTTGCCCTGTGTTTTACTTTCAGGTCCACAGGATGCATTTTGAGTTTACAACATCGCATAATGATCAATGATCACGTTTGGGATTTGGCATTTCCTCATCATTTCCTTCATGTTTGAGCACGAGGATTTTCAATTTGGAAATGCAAGTTCAAGTCTCAAGTCCAAAGGAAATCAACTAATCAGCCAACAGAATCCAGCAGTCACCGTCACAGTCACAGTCACAGTCAAGGTCTAAAGCTGCAGATCAAGAGAGAAAAAGTGTGGAGAAAGGCAGGTATAAAACATAAAACAGAGGCCCATAAAACCAAATCCCAAAGATAAAGATAAAGAGCTGGATTTCAACTACAACCAGAAACACAAGTAAAACACAGCGATACCCTGACGAAAGAACCAGAACAAAAACAAGAACAAGAACATGGTGGTTGAATAAAACACAAGGGGAAAAATACTAGTACGTTCATTTCTTTAGCATTTAATACAAAAATCTAGAAGCTAGAATCTAGATCAATTCAATTCAATCCAGTTCAATCGAGAATCGAGGGGATAAAAAGAAAACTCGAGTTTTATGTAGCAAAAATTGATTTTCTAATCCTCTCTTTTCATTTCAGAGCATGTCTCATTAGTCTAATCAAAGTGGTTCCAGTTCCTGCAAATGTCATTGCCATCGTCGACATGGAAATTGACAACCGATTCGGCACCATTTCCAACAAAGACAAAGCCAAAGCCAACATAAACTGGAGCTGATGGATAATGGATACGATACAAGAAGTGGGAATAAATGAGGTAGATTAACTCTTGTACTTTTTACTCTTTTAGTACTGCTTTTCCTCCCTTTCAAATTTGCTTCGTCTTTCGCCTTTCGTCTTTTGTCTTGTGTCTTTCTTTCATGCTTTTATAGTTTTTTTCCAAGTTGCAGTTGACGTTCTGAGATTTGTGACGTAAACCACCAACAAAATACTGTAGTTTTTCAATGGCTACATGAGTTGATGTACATGGAGAAATAAAGTAGAAAAATGCACCTGGTTGTAAAAGCATGTGTATGTAGAAAGTATAAAGTAGTATTATAAGAGTGTCACTTGATGTATGCTTGTGTGTTTGTTGTTGGTTGTATATTTGGGAGTTGAGGAATATGTGACATGTGTTTTGTGTGTTGTGTGTTGTTTTCCTTTCCCGTTTTGGTGGTAACACACCCACATGAGTAAATTGGATTCTAAATTAGATCCTTTAGTTGGGCTTTTGTGGAATCTCCGGAGACACTCGAGTCGATTCAACTCGAGAACTCGAGAACTCCAAAACTCCAGTCAAGTCGAGTCAAGTCAAACCAACTCTCTTCCATTCTACTCCACTCTTCTCTGCTTTATGTACACTCTTTACTCTTTACTCTTTACTAGACAACATCACACAACTCAATTCAACTCGATCCGACTCGACTCAGCTCAGCTCAGCTCAAGATACTTTCTCTCTCTTTGTCTTTGTCTCCGTCTCAGGTGAACGTATAAAATAGAAAGTATTTGTACTGTTTCTGCGTCGTCTTGGAATTTACCTTGACTTGCCTTTTGGATTTCTCAAGACTGGAGACTGGAGACTCAAGACTCAAGATTTAAGACGTCGACTCGAGACTAAACGTGAGGTTCACTGCCGTTTGTGTCATCCTTTTTCTTCTTCTTCTTCTTCCTCATTCTCAAAAGGCACAACTCAAAGCTGAAAGCTCAAAGCACAAAAGTTGTTACGCTCACTAAAGAATATGAGAATATGAGAGGATGAAATAATTCTCAAATTCACCCTGTGTACATTTTAGACTTCAAAGACTTTAATTTGAGCTGCAATTTCATATCTTGTTTTTGTTGTTTACACGTAAATTGTAAATATACATTTTGCTTTTATTTGCATCGTGTATTTATATTCGTAATAAAGTAATGATTTCTGCCGTTGCGCCACGTGCTGCGAGTTCTCGCTTGCGCGTTTAGCTTGTAGCAGTGCTGAAGTCTTAGTCAAAGTAGATTTGGATTTGGATTCACCAATTTTGTAAATGATGCGTGTGGAAGAATCTCTCGGCTCTTGAATCTTGACTCGAAAATCCAACTCCTTTTAAGGCTTGTGTATTTTGTAGTTTGTATTTTGTACTTTGGACGTGGCTCATCTTTCTCGAACACAAGCCCAAGCCCAAGTCTTTATCTTTATCTTTGTTCTGTCCTTTTTCTTTTGTTGTCTTCATTGTCTGCATCTGCATTTCAATCTTTTCACAAGTCTACAATAAACTATGAATTTTGGAACAAGTGCGCTCATATGCAAACTTGATAAGAACTCTCTTTTCTCTTTTCTCTTTACCCTTTACTCTTGGCCTTGTATTAAGTATTAAATATTAAATGCACACAGTAAACTGTGCAAATATCAAGATTCAAGATTCAAAATTCAAGCCTATTTTTTCTATAGTTTTCTCTACCACTTTTAAGCGTTTTTGTATTTTTGTACATGGATTTCGGGAAATTTTTTTACATTCATTTTCTAGTCAAAGTTCAACTCCTTTTCCTCTTTAACCTGTTCTGAGAACAGGAATTGACAGTAAAAATAAATATCCTTTATATGATATTCCCGTGAACTGAACAGAGGAGGAAAAAAGGGAAACCGCGGGAAGAACAAAGAAACTAGGAGTGTCAAATAGAAAATGGAAAATGTTGAGGCAAAGTAAACCACGCCAAAGCAAACCCTTCTTTTGTTTTTTGTTCCCGTTTTCCGTCTTCTCAGAATCTAAACCGTGTTATCATAATAATTTTCCCCCTCCAGCAAATTTCACACTTGCTCATATTCTTCTTTTCTTTTCTTCTGAAAGCTGTATCATATTTCGAATTTCCGCCAACCATGTTTACTTACTTACTCTTGAATGTGTTGTGCTTCTGCTTTGTCTTCTGTTTACATACGATGAAACGATCTCCAATATTTGACTTTAAAACTGACAAAAGAAATTTGATATGTTTAAAAACTTGAACTCTTTTACCCCCTTTTCATTTCAGTGCCATTTTCAATTTGATTTGGTTTTGACTTTGTTTTTTGTGGCGGTTTTTATCTAGATTCTAGATTCTAGATTTTTGATTTTGGATCCTGGATGAAAAAAGAGATAAAAGATTATATCACTTTCATTTTTCTCCACACATCTCCATTTCATTTTTCAAAAAGGAGGATTGGTGAGGAAACTGGGAACTAAAACTGAACAACAATACCGTGAATGGAAAAGAGAAAGTGAAAGTGAAATGGTGAAAGAAAACAAAGGAAAACAAAAGGAGTGGGGAAAACAATAAAATATGTAGCGGATTTATTTTGTCGTTAGTGTAAAAGATAATCCCATGGTAATTGCTTTTGGATGAGGATTTCCTACTATTCTATTTTATTTCATTATTTATTTGACCTAAAATGTCCAGCCAAACTCTAGTTTCAGTTCCAGTTTCTTTTATGAGTCTTCTGCCTTCTGCATCCTGAATTGTGAATTTGGATGAATTGAAATGGTGAAATGGTAAAATGTTGAAATGTTGAAATGGTGATTCTCCGCAGATTTATCGGTGTATAAATATACATGTGCATACTTGTGTGTTGTGTGTGTCATGTAAATGAAAAGCGGGTAAATCTGTCCAACTCGTCCACTGACTTCTCTTTTCTCTTTCCTCTTTTCTGCTTCCTCTTTACTCTTTACAAATCCTGTTTGGTCCATGTTCTTCCTATTTGTCTAGTGTACATTGTATATTATCTATTCCATGTTTGTTTGTGAAGGACGTGGAGATGAGAGAAAAGAACCAGAACCAGAACCAGAACTACTGTATAGCTTCAAAGAGGAAAAAGAGGACAATCTATGAAAAACAAAAGCCATAAATATAAAAGAGGAATAAACAAGAGCACAAGAGAGACATAGAGCGATGCGATCCAGTGCGATCCGATGGAAGTCATGGAAAACTGAGCCGAGTTGAGTTCTTTCTCCTTTTTTGTTTGCTTTTCCTCTTTCTTTCTTTCTTTCTCTTGTACAAAGATCCACGGTGCTGGAAAAAAGATGTGTGCGTCTTCCATTTGGAGTGTTGAGCGTTGAGTGTTGAGTGTTTAGAAGACTGACTAACGTATTAACCGCACAGATGAGTTTTCATGAAGACTAATTTGGCTAAAGAGCGGCCATCAATTCTTCCCTTTCTCCTGTCATCATTTCCCTCGTTCTCGTTTTCCTTCTCCTTCTTTTTCTCTTTTTTCTATTAAATGGAAAAGGGAAATTCGAGCTCCGGCTCCGGCTTCAGCTTTAGCTCCAGTTCCAGTTCCATTGTAGGAAAAAGAATGAAAGAATAAAAGAAAAAATTCACTTTCCGCTCAGCTTTAGCACTGACGTTGACTTTGACTTTGGCTTTGGCTTTGGCGTTGGCTTTCTTCTCATATCATCATCTCTCTTCTTCTTGATATTTCTTACATCTTTATCAGACTCTTGTGAACATTGTACATTGTACACTGTTTACACGTAAATACACACATTTTCTTTTTTCTGTACCTTTTTCCTCTCATTTCAACCCACATGGAGATCAAGATCGGACGAAACTTCTATTGCTTATTTAGGATAAAAATCCTCCAGTTTTACAAGTTTTGGAAGGTTTGGAAGGTTGCAAATGAGGGAAGAAAATGAAGAATGGGAACTTTCCTCTCCAAATTCCTTGAGCTCCATTTTCCCATTTTCATTATTGAATTGAAATATCAAAAGCAAGAGTAAATAGAAGAGTAAAATGGACATGGAAATGGAGATGGATTTGTTTGGGCAAAAAAGGAGGAGCAAAGGAGTGGAGCAGAACAACAACAATTGAAACATGAAAAGGAAGGATAGAAGATGAATGATACATTGTACAAATACAAACCCACATATACTTACACGTCATCCATACTTTATGCTATATTCTCTATGGTTTGGGCTCTGCTATTCAAATTTCTGCTGTGAAATTCCCTCTTTGTTCCCATGAATAATAATTGGACGCAAATCAAAAATCCATTTACCGCTCTTTGCCTTGCTCTATGCTCTACTTTAGTTCTCTGAAATGAAATGAATTGAATGGAATTGGTTCCTCTTATATTTTTACTAGAACCAGAAAAAGCTCACGTAAAATGAGCAAGTTTACTCCAAACAAAAAATATAAAAACACTAGAAAAGCTCTGTTTCACCCACAGAAGCTTTTATGCAATAGAATCTCTTCAGTATTATTTACAGGGAGTTTGGCTCCAAAAATATGATATAGAAAAAGTATAAATGTGATGTCTGTATCAGGCCTGTAAAGTTGATGTTGATGTTGATATTTGTGATGGTGAAAGTCTTTGGAAGACTTTCACCTCTCCGCCCATCCGATTCTCCCTCAATGAAAAATTTCACAATAAATTTCCCTGTCATATGTGTAGAGTAAAAAAGCTAAGAGTAGTAGTGGCTCAGTTGCAGAGTCCGGAGTTTGGAGTTTGGAGTTTGGGGTTTAGAGTTCAGAGCAGGTACGAAGGCCAACCTTTGGAATATTATGTAATGGAAATGGATGAGTTGGGGATGCGGTGCATTCTATATCTACATACATATTTTGTACAGTACATAGTGACATGTACACCTAATAAATAAAACCAGAGGCGGTGAGTTCATTCTCCATTCTCCGTACTCTGTACAGAATTCATTTACTTTTTTCTCCTTTCTCCTTTACCCTTTTCATCTGTTCATTCATTCATTCATTCAGAGATCGAAAGACCATGTTCAATCCTCATGTTTGGTTATGTTATTTGATGCCAAAGAGAAAGTGGAGAAAGTGGAGAAAGCAGAGAAAGTGGAGAAAGCGGAGAAAGTAGAGAAAGTGGAAATCATCGTCTGGATTGGATTAGTACAGTGGTTTATGGTGTCTGGTTTTGCTGAAGTACAGCACTTGTACAAAACAAGAATATAGAATACATAATAGTACAGAGAAAGTACAGTGTGTAACTCTGATATATTTACATGGGACGAGACGAAAGTAGACAGACAGACCGACAGAGAGAGAAGAGTCGTGGGCGTGTGGAGAAGAATTCTAATTCTAATTTTTCACCAATTCACAAGAGCATCCCGCAAACTTGTAAATTGTACACTTTACAGCATTAGAAAATGAACTGGCAAAGATGAACAAGGAAAGAGAAAGTGTGCGTAGGAATAAGTGTGAAGGGGAAAGCAGGGAAAATTTTCCCACGCACGCACTGTACGTTTGGATTCGTATTTGTATGAAGGAAACCCATGACTGGGTGCATGCTAGTACGTCGTTACAGAGACTGTTCACTGCTCACTGTTCACACTCTTTCTTTCATTCACCACTAATAGATTTTAAAACTGCCTCTTCAAACTCTTAACGACGCACAAACGGCGGTCTACTGACGAAGGACGGAGAATTCGCTCGAATGCAGAATATAAAGCTGGAAATGGAAATGGAAAATGGAGAAAAAAGCAAGGGAATGAACATGTGAACTATGGAGCTGTGGAATTGTGGAACTGGCCACAAAAACCTCAACCTCAGCCAGACCACAGTGAGAACGATATCCATATTCATATTCATAATAACTGAATGAAAATTAAATTCTACACAAACACACAAAGACAGATTACATTCAATTTTCAAATCAGTCGTCGCCACATCCACTCTGAATTATTTAATTTACTCAACATCATTTCAAAAATACTATATTTAAAATATATGTACAAAATTATGCATTTTTCATGAAAGGGAAAGTGAAGAAAGTACCTTTGAAAATACTGCGGAAAAAATCTTTGGAAACTTTTATTTTTGGATCAAGATTCAGATTTAGAATTCTTCCATGAAAAACGAGCAAAAAAACATAAAAGGTCAATTTTTACTTTGAGTTTGAAGTATTTTAGTAAGCTTAAAGATTAAGTTTTGTACTTGATATATTCACTGAGAAAAAGCTCAAATCTCTCTTCAGAGTCTCTAGTCTCTAGAGTCTGAGTGTGACAAGGCGAATCTCAAGTGTAAAAGTAAAAGAGTGATAATTCCTGCTTTTATTATTATTATTGTTGTTGTTTTTGTTTTGTTGATACTATTATTGAGATAAGTGTCACGAGTATCATCATTGTAGATTGTCAATTGTCAATTCTCAATTCTCAATGGTTATGTCATCTTCATAAATTGAAGGAGCATGAAGGGAAGTAGAAAAGCAGAAAAGTACAACTTGGAACTTTGAACAAGTTTCAAGTTCCATACTCTTTCCTCTCTTTCTATCTCTTTCTCTCTTTCTCTTTTTATTATGCATTGTGCATTGTTTACCATCTTTATTCATTCTCATTCCAATTCTCATTCACAGTTCCATTTCCATTTGCATTCCATTCACTACAAGTATTTATACAGGACGAAAGAAATAGAAGAAGAAGAAGAATAAAAAGAAAAGAGAAAGTAGAAAGAAGAGCATCTCTTGTCACAAGAATCCTCATCCTCGTCTTCATGATGAGATGGAGATGAAAAGGACTCAAACAAATAAAAACTCAATGCGTGTGCTCACTCTAGTCACTCCAGAATGTGCACGCAAATATAAATAAAAATATCTACAAGCACAAAACAAACACAATAAAAGACGGAGACGGAGAATTGAATTTGTACACACTACACACATTTAGCATGTATAATGTACAAACATTTATACTTTCTACTTTGTACTTTCTACTTTCTCCACTTTCTCCACTTGTGTACATTGCTCATTCTACATGTCAACAAGAGAGCGCTGCACTTCACTCCACTACAATGAAATGCAATCCAATGCATTTATAAATCTAGACTCCCAACTCACAACTCACAACTCTCGAAACTTGACTGTCGACTCAAGGGAAAGGATTCAAAGGAAGAACTTGAATGCTTTTTCTTTTCATCCAGCCTCATTTCCAACAAAACCAACGCCATGGAAAATGAAAGGAAAAGAAAGAAAGCATCTTTCTGTTTTTTGTAAGTACTTTGTATTTTGTACACAGTCTTCTTGTGTTTATCTATTCTTTTTACTTTACAAACCTTCTTTTATTCGGAGAAAGTGCACATCACGCGTATCATGTTTAATATTTATGCATTTCCTTACAACGCAACACAGGAGAGTAGAATAATCATCATTGTTTTAGATTATCATGACTTTGTACTTTGTACAAAGAGGAAAAGATTGAAGACTGAAGATTGAAGAGAGTTGCATTCATTTATTTACAAATTCAGATTTTTGTTGGTTGTAAAATCCGGGAGAAGGGAGCTGAGAAATGGAAATGGAAATGATGAAAGTTGAGACAAAATATCGTATATCCTTTATCCTATACCGTGCATCAAGTCAAGTCAAGTCAAGAAGAGGATGAGAAAGTAAAAGGAAAAGACACAAGGAAATAAAAAGTGGTGAATTTAAGTTGAGTTGAGCTGAAGGCATCACAAGTCACAAGTACAATGCACATTTTTGGATATAGTCTAAATTCTACAGTCTACAGTCTACAGTTGTGCCTTATAAACATAGGAAATTTCTTGGTCGTCTTCTTTGTCCTGTGAAGCAAGTTCCAGAGTATAAGAGTTCCAGAGCCAGAGTCAGTTGTGTTCTACAGCCAACAGCCAACATTCTCCACTCTCTGTTTTCTGTTCAGTCTTTGAGTCTTGAGTTTCGTCTTTCTTCCTCTGCGCAGTACGCATGATTCTCGATCCGGATGCATTGCAATATGCACTGTGTATCTACTGGATGCTATACTATCCACTATATAGTATACACACACGTTTTTTGCTGCACCTCTTTATATTTATGTGTAGGAACTATATATTGTACATCCGCGATATCATATGCCATCAACCTCGCATCGCATCATGAGGACGAGGAGAGAAATGGGAAAATTCAACTCAAAACTCCTTTTCTTTATTTTTCTCCAATGCTTTTTTCCTGCTCCTTCCAAATTCCAACTTTGGCTGCGACTCCAACTTTGGCGCTGTCTCTTATTTTGGCTTTGGCTTTTGGATGCAACTAAAGTCGTAGGAAAGTGAATGGGAATTGTGGAAAACCTTCTTTTTCTCCTCCACCTTACAATTCTCAATTCCGAATTTCCAATCTACCATTTTCAGGCTTAGCTTCTTAGCTTCATTCAGCTTCAAAACTATAAGCTCTAAACTCTGTAGACAGTAGACAGTACACAGATCACAGATATATTTCCAATTTCATTTCTGCACACAGAATTCTCAATATAAATGCACATTGAGTTTTATAAAGGTGTGGATTGTGGATGTTTCAAATGTATAAGACTTTGATGTGGATGTTCCTGCGGGTATAGCGATTGCACCCATTTATATTATTTAGCTACCGTGGTTTTTACCACAATTAACCCACTAATTGTTCAGTCATCGAGAGAGTTGTAAAATTTACATGGGTGATTTGTGATTTAAGTATTTATTTATTTATTTGTAGCAAGAAGCTCAACTAAATTTAATAATTTGTAGATAATCATTCTAGATTTATGTACGACTTTACAAGGCCCAATTTCCTGTAATTCCTGTAAGTTTCATATACAAAATAAAAATAAGAAGACAAGATCCACAGAAATTCGCCGAGCTGAAAAATCCTTCAAGGAAGTTGATACATTTTTGCATCCTAGTTTTTGTCATAGTATACATGTACTTTCTCTTTGTAATTTAGAGCAAACCAGACAATTTTAATAGGTTTTCTCACGGTACAAAATACGCTGCATGTCTATGTTTGTGTGTATAATGCATACAGTCGTAAATAGTGTAATAAAATACAAAATACTGTACACTGTACAAAGTACACATTGTGAAAAAGCATAAAGCATAAATTGCCTCATAAAAACGTGGGGAATTTTGATTGCACTGTGCTGTACTATCCTGTACTATGTCGTGCTGTGCTGCTCCGTTTATGATTATCATTACTATTCCACGTTCCACGTGTTTCTTTTATACTCACAATCACATAAAATACAAATCAAAAACAAAATCAAAATCAAGTGAGGAGAAGACACTTTTTACTATGCATTTTGTATTTGTGTCTGTATTTGTCTTTGTGTTTGTGTTTGGTGTGTTTCATAAATGAAGAAGAGTGTGGAATTATATGGGACAGAATAAAATGCGCCTAGTTTGATAAAAGATGTAAAAGTCCTCACCATCATAAAATCTACAATATACAGTGTAGATAGATGACTAGAAAAAGAGAGGAGAAAAAACGATAAATACAAATTCCAGCTAAAACAGCGCGGACTGGTTCAAATAAATATTTGAATGATGATAAAAGTTGATGGTGAACGTTGGTGAGATTTCTTGACTAAAATTGAGTCTCTTTTTCTTTCTCTTTGTCCATAGTTCAGCTCCTCCATTTTCAAATCAACGAACAACGACCAAACCAAAAAAACATTGAACTTTTCAAGAATATTGAAGAGCTTTCTTCATTCTCAAGGTAAAGAAAATTTTCTAGCTTTCTCATCGTCTCCATCCTTAAAACAACCTTATGAATTTTCCAATGTATCTTGTACCTTCTTTATTTTATTTTTCTAGTATTTGTTGTCTGTGCAACTCGGACTCTAAATCTTTTGTCTGCTGTTGACAACAAGAAGCCTCTTGAATTCAAATCTGAACCAAATCGATTTCTGAACAGCATTGAAAAAAAATTGAAAAAAAAGATGACTCAGATCTTCATCCATATTCAAGTGACCTGTTCTACTTTGGCTTTGGCCACCGTTCATTAAATTTTATTATATTGATTCTTCACACTAGAAATTTTGAAATACTCTATATTTTTTTGTATTTTGATACTTGAATTTCTAGCTATGTGAAATGACACAGAGATAAAATCAAATGTACCTAGAATCTAGAATCAAGAATTTTTGAGACAGTATTGAATATGAACTTTTCATTGATCAGCTAAAATGAGCAACTTTCTCTTTTCCACTTTCTCTTTAATACTTGATACAAAAACAAATATACAGCCAAACAATGACAATGAGATTGGCATGGGCAAAGAAAGGACGAGACAATGAGCTCGGGAATAAATATAAATGTGGCAGTGTACAATGTGCACACATTCTGCATTCTGGATGGGGGAAATAAAAAGTAAAAAGTAAAAGTAGTGTGAAAAGTGAAAGGGAGATTCTCAATCTCCATCTCATCTTCTTTTTCTTTTTCTTGTTTGTACATTGTACTTTGTACATTGTATTTTGTATTTCGAGAGTGTAGAATCCAGAAGCTAGATAAAAGAAGGATAAGTAAGGAATCCATGCGAGAGGAACAGGGATAAAATCCAGATACAGATACACAACAATTGGTGATAAGTAGATCTTAGATCTAGATACTAGACTCAAGAAGATTCGAGATACACTGAGAAAGAGAAGAGAAGGAGCTGAAGCTGGAGTGAGTTGGATTAGGAATTTAGTGGATGAGGACAAGAGAAGAGAGACGACAGCCGATACATTTTATACTCTGTCCTTTGTCAAACCTAAGACGAACGATGTACAACGTACAATCTACAGTGTACAATGAACAGTGTAAGCGCTTTAGCTTTAGCTTTGGCTTTGGCTCTAGATTTATAAGAGCTGATTTTGATGCTAGTTGTGAGTTGAGTCGAGTTGAGCTGAGTTGAACAGGGTTCAATTTATATGTAATATGTAATATGTAGTGAGCTCAGTCTCATCTATAGCTAATTCTAATGCTAAATTGTGACTCTAGAATATAGAAGTATGTATGTATTTTATATGTAATTCTCAATCTCCAATTCAATCCTTCTGGCTTCTGGTATAAAGAACAACGACAAGAATAGAGAATAGAGAAAAGAGAACAACGTACAGGTTTTTGAAGAAATATAGAAGACGCGGCTAAGAATGACAGGGAACAAACGAGGAAGGACTACGAACAAAAAGAAGAAGAAGAAGAAAACTCTAAAGTAGAAAAGTAGTAGAACAAGAAAAGTAAAAGAGGATGCGTTCTACGTTCTACGTTCGCCAAGTACATTTTACATTGAGAACTGAAAAGAGGGAAAATCGATGTGTGGATGCAGGAAATAAAATGGAATGACATTGGCATCAAATGAGTGGGAACAAAAGCCGTGAATCTCCTTCCTCTTTCCAACAACCAGTCACCAGTCTCAAGTCTCAAGTCACCAAGTTCAACCAACAACCGAGTCGAGCCAAAGCCAAGCCAATGCAAGTCGAGTCGAGCCAAAGCCAAGCCAATGCAAGTCGAGTCGAGCCAAAGCCAAGCCAATGCAAGTCGAGTCGAGTCAATCACTCGGAGCAAAAGAACAAAACAGAATGAAAGTGAGAGGATAAAGTTGATGGCTCATGGCTCCTGGCTGGTGGCAGACGACATGAACAAGAACAAGAACAAGCAACGGGAAAAGTAAAAGTAAAATAAAAGAACAAGAGGAAAAGAAGTGAGAGCCACAAGACAGTTACCAAAATTGAATCAAAATTCCAAGTCGACTGTGACTGTAACTGTGACTTTGTCCTTGTCTTTGTCGTTGACTTTTGCGGTAGTTTCTAGTTTCCACTTTCTAGTTTGTAGTTTGTAGCTTCAGGTACTCAGAGTCAGCCAACAGCCAACTTTTTCTCCTACCTTTTACATTCCGCATTCCACATATTTTTCAACCAACTTTACGTTTTTCCTTCCTCCTTCCGCCGCTCCTCTTCAAAAGTAAAATGTAAATGTATCCAATTGAATTGGATTTAGACTTGGATTTGGACACTGCCAGTCAATCCCGACTCTCTTTTTTCTGGACATTGAACATGTTGCAGCCCAGACGAGCTGAAGAGGAAAATCTGAATTCTGAATATTTTTTATTCTAAATGCTGCTCATGAAAAGCCGCCTTCTCTTTTTGGCATTTATAGCATTTTTTTGCGCTGGACATTGAACTTCGGAATCAAGAATCATGAATCAGTGAGCCAGTTAATAAAACTGGGGGCAGTGCACCATTTGAATGCACCATGTTTAGTCCAGAATCCAGAATCCAGTGTCCAGTGTAACACTAGTTGATAAATTTTGCCAGGGGTTCCATTTTCGACTTTACAGAATATAAAGCATGGAAAATAAAGGGAAGAGAGACGAGGAGAATTTGAGAGGAGTTGATAGTTGATAGAAATACCTGCAAGACATAAATGACATACGTGAGGGGACTCACTACTTTCTGCATTGTACATTGTACAATGTTCAACCTAGGACCAAAAGTAGATGTCTCATGTACAAAGTACAGTGTATACAGTATATTTTGATAGAGAAGAGAGGATGGAAAATGGGTTGGTGTGACACAAGATAAATGTTACATTTTGTCGTGCGGCTCTTTATTTTACTTCATAAACTAGACTTTCCAGTCTATTTGTAAAGCGTCGCAAGTTGTAACTTTATCATTTTTTAAACTCCACTTGTCCCGTGTCTCACGTCTACTTTTCTTCTACTTTCTCTCTCTACTTTCTCCATATACGTGTTCCCGTCCTCCAGCTTTTTGTATCACCCTTCTTCATCAAAGCTTTAACATGAACATTGAACATTGAACATGGCCCTGAATTTTATGTGTGTTGTACTTTGTACTCTGAAATGCTTATACATTTATTTATCTAGTCGTAAATAAGAAGCTCAACTCTGCCATTTTAAAACCACTCCAATTCTGTGGTCACATAACCAAGTAAATCAATATCAATCTCAATATCAACGTCAACTTCAATGTCAGTGTCACTGCCAGTACCAGGCCACAATCTTCCTCACACTCAACGTTTTTCACTCGGCGTTGAACAAATTCTCCAATGCTCAAATTTTCAAGGTTCTTTTTCTTTTTTTAAATTACTTGAGCTTCTTTTCTCTTCTTCACTGAATAACATAAATAAAATTCATTATCAAAGAAATCTGACTTTATCAACTACAGTAGAGTTGATTTGATTTGAGTGGAGTTGAGCTGAATCTGAAGCTCAATTCAAGCTGGTCAATGGTTAATATCATTCAGTCTACTTTTTACTTCATTTTTTATCCAGTCCAGTCCAGTCAATCTGCACAATCTGTAGTCCAAAGAAGTCCAGTTGAGTCAGGAGAAGCGGAGGAAATTTGAAGGCAGGGTGTAGTAAATCTACAAGTGCATTATGTGAATCCAAATGAACCAGAATCCGAATCCGAGTTGGAATCCACAGAAAATCCAAGCTGTGCCTCTTCTCTCTCTCCCACTCTTTCTTTCTTTCTGTATTCTGTACTTTACTCTACTGTAGAAATAGAAAGTGGAACTAGAACATTAACACCAATTTACCATTAATCTACTTGGACAAGTTTGAAGTTCGTCAGGTTTCCTTTCCCTCACTTTCACTGGGAAAAAGAAAGTTTCAACATGAAAACTAACCTATACTTTCTACTTTATATTTTATATTTTGGGAGCTGTACTAGACTCAACTTGTACTGTGTAAAATATCAAATACACATTGAAATAGAAGTACAGTGTGTAGCCCTATGTTTAATTTATAATGTGTAGAGAAAATTGGGAGTGGAGTTTCAGAGTGATTGAACTCAAAAGTACAGAAATATAGAAAAAGTGCAACTCTTTCTCTTTTCAACATACAATATACAAACAAGTAAAAGGCACAGCTCTGGCCCTCATTTTCACCATTATTTATACGAATACGAAAGGAGACCAGCCTAAAACAGTTCAGGGAAAAATTAACACTACACTCTAAATTCAAAGTTGTACATTGTACATTGTACAGGAAAAAATAGGAAAAGTATGGGAGAAAGTAAAATATTTGTTGTATTTTTTGGTGGTGAAAGATGCGCCATAATTTTCAACTTTTTTTTTACTTTCTTGTACCTATGGTTAGATAGTACGTTGAGCAGGAGAAAGTAGGAGAAAGTAGAGAAAGTGGAGAAAGTAGCGAACGTGGAGAAAGTAGCGAAAGTGGAGAAAGTGGAGAAAGTAGAGAAAGGGGTGAAAATCGGAAGGGAATGGTGAAAAGATGCGCAGATATGTTTCATGTTAAATTTGTCTATTTCATGGTCTACTTTGTTTTTGGTTTCATCTCTTTGGTTTTTTCAGTACCGTGACTTTTGGTTTAGTTTTTTGGGTTTCATCTTCGTGAAAAACTCCAGTTTCACTTTCATCAGCTCGAATCCTCGAATCTGAGCAAGTTCAAACACCATACCTCAAGACTCAAAACCAAGTCCAATCTTTTTTCCAACTCCAAATCCAAGTCCAAGTCCAACACGAGAACTGGAGAAAATCATATGATGAAAAGTTCATATATTACACATTACAAATTTTCTCTCGCTCCTTTTCCTCTTCCTCGCGTGACCAACAAAAATATCCCGTTTGAAAGCACACTGACACAAACCACCAAACACACACGCTCCTCTCTTAATCCATTTTATGGGAAAACTATGTACATTAATAAATATATAATATGTACGATGTACGGGCCGAACTGGGCGATGAACAATGAACAAGGAACTTTGGACGTTGGATGTTGGAGGAAGAAACAAAAGCAAAAACAACTTTGACCAATTCTAATTGCTCGATATATATTATATATTATACTTTCCCCCGGCTTTTACCTCTGTAAACATTAAAGATATATACATACATACTTTTTATGCTCTTTGTCTTTCCACTCTCCACCTACGCCACACCACACACCACACCACACACCAAAAGAACAACTAAAGTCACATTATTAGTATTATTATTATAATGCAGCAAAAAAAATGGTGAGCGTGAGCACGAACCGGAGCTAAAGCTCAACCTCAAACTCAAGAATCCCGAATTGAGGGTACACACGAAACACGAAGGAACGAAGGAACGAAGGAAGGCGAGTGAGGGATTTTGTGTGCAAATTGTTTACATTATTTTTATAACTATTTTACTGCGTTTCCTCTCTTATTATTTTCTCCTCTGGGCTCAGCTTTGGCTTTCCTTTTGGCTTTCCTTTTGGCTTGGTGTAATTTGACAGTGGCTGTCTAATGTCTAATGTCGAATGTCTAATCATAATCCAACCGTAATCATTATAATTGTTTGCATGGCCTGGACATGAAATGTTATTCTGTTCTACAGTGCGGTTGTGCTTGTATTTTTTTCATATGACATGACCGCAAATAAATAATGTACATCAAGTACATGGAGTAGCCAGCCATAAAATACAAATAGCAAATCCGCAATAAAATTACACAGAATTGAAAATTACTCAAAACTCAAAAGTAATAAAGCTCAAAACTCTAAACTCTAAACTTGAGTTGGACAAATTGTGGTTGCATATTTACGCTTAGTGTTCAAAACTCATACTTATTTTGTATTTTGTATTTTATACTTTGTACTTTGTAAAAGGCCTACAGGAAAGAAATCAAAATGTCAACATCAACATCAACATTAAGTTGAGACTTGAGCCTTGAGCCGCAATCTTTTGACTTGAGTCTTGAGTCTTGAGATGAAGATGAAGATGATGATGATGATGTTGTTGAAGATGCAGTAAGTTGGAGTAAATTGGACAAACTGAGTCAAAGTCAGTGAGGCGAGGGAAAGTGGAGTGAGATTCAACTTGTAACTTGTATAATCAAATATCATATTTTTCCCTCTCCTAATTTAAATAGGATTCTCCACTTTCACTCATCTCCAGTTCTACAAATACATTTACTTTGAATACTTTGAATACATGTTTTGCCATGTTATTTATTTGTATTAGACGCGAGATGCAACACCAAAACCAAAACCAAAATCCAAACTCAAATTCAAGCCCGAAAATACTTGGAAAATGACTTGAAAATCTGGAAATGAGATTTCAAAATTAAATTGAAAATGGATATAAAATATAAATGATTCATGTGTGTGTAACAGAGAGAGAGGATTGTCGTCCTCATCTTCTTTGGCGAGAAGATGCGTCTTCTCCTTCTTGCAAATGAATATGAACATGAACGTGAGCGTGTACACTTGTAACTAGAGGAAAGTTGGTCCATACTTGAGACTCGAGACTCGAGACTGGAGGCATCTTGAAAACCGTTTATCGTGTGGCCGTCGGTTGCTTTGGTTGGTACCGAATCCAGGATTTAGAATTCAGAATGAACACCAAAAGGAAAAGGAGGAATACGAGGGCGAGGAAATGGCGATAACGTCCACATTCGTATTCGTATATGTAATAAATTTCATGTAGCTTCCTCCACGTATATTCACATATAATACATACTTCATAGTGAAGTAAACTATAGTGGAAGAAAGATGCACATTACTCAACCATTACCACTGTCATTACTATTATTAACTCTACTCTATGATTTTGACTTTGACTAGGATTCGGATTCGGATTCGGATTCTGCTTCAGCTTTGGAGTTGGAGTTTAGTTCTGACTTGAATCTTAACTTTAACTTTCTGTTTGGTTCATCCTTTGAGCGAGCTCATGTTCCGATTAGGTTCACGAGTATAGATTCTAAGTCTAACGTCTAAACTCGAAAGATTTTGGAGAGTTGAGTGAGGCAAAGTTGGTGGATTTTGACTGGGTTTTGAGTTCTAAGCTTTGAGCATGATGATTGAAGAAATAACCGTGGAAAACCTGATTCTGGTTCTATGTAGTTGTGGAAAAGAGAAGATAGAGGCATCAGAAATCAGAAATCAGACATGAGACATTGGACAGACGGTCAAAGAAACTTTTTGCTGAATCTACACTTCTCGACTCTTCCACTGTTCGACATTTCGATATTTTCACCATCTTTCTCCAGTTCCAGTTTCCGTTCTCTTCTTCATCTTTTCTCCGTTGGACGTCTACCTCCGTTTTCCATCGTCTATCTTCTCTACTTTAGTCTACTCAAACTCTGATTTTGCCGAGGGTTTTACAAGTCCTGGAACCAGATCCGAATTCAGATCCAGATCCAAAAGTCAGAGGAATCAACGAGGAAAAGTCAGGGTTCTTCCCCTTTCCCATGATTCCTACGTAATACTGTCTTCAACTTGTCAATTTACTTCCATCGTCCCAGTTTGTACTTTGTAGATTCTAGATTGTAGATATTCTGCAGGCAAAACTAAAAGAGAAGAAAAGGCCAGAGGATGACGGTGGAAGATGGCGACGAAAGACAAAATAAAGAACAAGTTGGGACAAGACACATGTGTTCGTTGTTCAAGGTCTAGAGTCTAGATTCTGGAGGAGAAAGAAGAAAGCAGAATCTTGAAGAGTTAAGAGTGACGACACAACCCAAAGCCTTGTCAACGGGTAAAGCCGTTCTAAATCTAAATCTGGAGACGCCGGGACCAAAACTAGAACTAAAAGTAGAACTTATGTACAAAAAGAAGAAGGTGAAGCAGAAACGGGGTCTTCTCTTCTCTTATTCTTGTTGTTTGTAGACTCAAGACTAAAGGCTAAAGACGCTCGTCTGCATTTTACATGTTCCATAGTCAAACTTATTTTGCTGATGCCGATGTGAATGCGAATGTCGTTGTCTCTTTGTCGTTACTATTTCCGTTGCGATGCACTGCATTTGCACTGCATTTCATTTTAGATTTCAGTTGCAGCCAATTCTTTCCGTTTTCTCTTTTCTCTGCGCACGACCATACCAATATGTGGGCCTTTTTACTTGTAATTTGTTATTTGGGTTAGATACACAATGCACAACATTTAGATTTCTTTCTCTGACATTTTGTAACCTTTCCTCAGTTTTTACTCCTTTCATCTCAGAAAGGATTTTATTTTATTTTAAAGAATGTGGATTGTCCTCTTTATATACAACATACAGAAGAGTGTACATTGTTTATAATGTAATAATTAGTAAAAATGATTAAAAGGTGTTGAAGCTGCAATATAAAAAATCCAAAATCAAAATAATACAATGAGTTCAAAGAACAAAGAGGGACGAGGAATTTTGTCTGTAAAGTGCATGACAAAAAAGATGAACCTTTTGAAGAAATGGATGGAAATTTTATATGAATTTTCCATCTTTATTTCAGAATATGTACAAAAGGTAGAATCTACATTCTACATTCTACACACATTTAAAAAAGAGACATGAGAAGTATGAGAAAGTCCATCGGACGGGATCCTAAAGTTGGATTTGGAGTTGGAGTTGGAGTAGAGTTGAAATTTCAAGTTTAGTTTAGTTTGAGTTGACTGTTTTCACGGTTAGTTTACTTTTTCATTCCATATGACATTTACTAATCCAATTTCTAACCCGTTCTACTCCTACCATTTTCAATGTTCAATTCTCAATCTAAGTTCTCACTTTCTCCTTTTCTCCTTCCACTTTCACTTTTCTCCATTTTCATCCTTTTCCCTTCTTCTTCTCCTAGATGCCGATCTTGATCTGAATCTTGTCACCTCTTCATCCTCCTCAATCTATGACTTTTTACTTTTTCCCTATGACTAGCAAACTAAAATAATAATAGTAAAATGACGTGTGACATCTTTCTCTGGAACGAGAGCGAGTTTGTGTACTTTGGACAAAATTCAAGAATCAAGAATCAAGATTCAAGATTCAAGTCGACCCCGATCCAATCCAATCCAATTCAATTCAGCCTGATCCATTCGCAAAGATAACGTATTTGAATTGAATTGTCAATTGTCGATCCTCGATTTTCGATAGTAGATAAATTTTGGAAAATTCCATATTCCATTTTCCATCCTTCCTGGATAATTTATCTCCAGATCTCCAGTTTGTAGTTCTACATGTAAAATCCTACTCTCTCATTACACAGATATTTTACATGTAAATACTTTAAAAGTTTCCCTTTGACTTTCACCCTGACTTTCACTCTGACTTTCACTTTGGGTCATGATTCAAGATCCAACTTGCATTTTTTTATTTAATATTTGGTTAAAAGATATGGAAAAAATACACACTCTCTGCTCGAGTAAAATCATGTGTGTGAGAAAAGTTGTACTTTTACTTTTACTTGTCCAACTTGTAGATACTTTATACTTTATACTTTTGACTTTGGATTTTGGATTTTGGCTCTTTTTTTGTATTGACTTTTGATATAGCTTTTTAGTTGGAAACCCATTTCCCATTTTCCATATTCCACGCACTTGTCCTTGTTAAATTCTGTACAAAGTACAAAATATAATATACATTGTACATGCCTAGACTAGTCATGAAAGAGTGAAAGCATATTGGAAATTTCCAAACTTGTCAAAGACACATTCACAAAGTGATTTCCATGAACTGTTCACTCTCCACTGTTTTTTTAAGTGAACCTTTCACAGTTCCCTCTTCCCTCTTTTACTTTCCCCTGTCCACAAGGAATAAAGTTTCCGTATTATTTACGATTTACGATATGACATGTATTTTACCAGTGGGTGAGGATTTAGCCACAATCCATGTACAATGTACAGTATGAATAACACTTTTTGTATATGTATAATTATGGTGTGCGTGTTGATAGACTTTTGCCCCATATTTTCTCTACAAACATTTCCATGCATTAAACTACTCGGGATTAAACTACAAAATGTACAATGCATGTATAATGTATAAGCTAACCAAGGGAAAGTTGAGTTGGATTTGAATTTGAATTTTCCTTTCATCCATCTTGATACTGATATGGATATGGATATGATAAAACATAATATTACATTATATGGAGAATGACGGCGTAAATCCCTGTCAGTTATCACATTGCAGAATTTTCTATAATATTTTCCTACTTTATTGAATGTTGAATGCTCATTCTCATCTCTCATCTCTCATGTGTCATATCACACCACATTTTATATTACCCACTGAATACTGAATACTCAGTAGTGAAAAAACAGCACTTTGTAACGATCCATAATCCACACAAAGCTTTGCAAATTTTGTACAAACTACAAAAACCTTGTATTTCATATGTACATCCTGCAACAACAGCGGATTAGTTTAAATGAAGGGATTCATGTTTCTACAAATCTGCACAAGTGTAGAGTGTAGAATAGCTATAAAATTCATGGGCTCGGATTCGGATTCGGATTCGGAGGTTTAACTGAGTCGATCAAGATCAAACGGGCAAGTTTTTAATCCCTATGAATTAAATAAGAGTAAAGGATTCTCTGTGCAAATCTCAAGCTAAATTCCAAATTACCAAGCCCAAATCCAAGCTGAAACTCACTCTGACTCTGAATTGCAATAAATGGAGCTTTGAAAACTATGCTAATGAGTTTACAGTATACTTGTTTTTGTAAATAATAAATTTCCCTAAAATCCATCCAAAATCCAGAATGGAAAATTCATCTCCTTTGTTCTTTCACTTCAACTTGATCTGCAAGAATTTAGATGCAAAATTCAAATGCAAATTCAAATGCATTTCACTTCATCTCTGATGAATCTCTTGTATCTTATATCTTTTATCGCAAAATTTGTGTAGAAAAAATATGGAGGAAATTGCAAATATCTGGGAAAGTACACGCCAATGCCAACGCCAACGCCGACGTAAAATTGAAGGCGTCAAGTAGAAAATTACACAATAGATTTATATGGCCAAAAGTCTGTTGTCTGTTGAATGCTGATGTTGATTTTCTTGTGTATTTTCCTTCTACTTTCTACATTCAGAATTCAGAATTCAAAATTCAAAGTTGGTTGTCTGTGAGAAAAAGGAGAAGGAAACCGCAGCTGAATGTACAAGATACAGCATACAGGATTTTTTGTGTACATTTCTATAAAGTAGATCTATAATATAAAAGATAGAAGATGCAGTATGTGAGAAGTATAGTATAAGTATAAGTTGGAGATACACAGAAACTCTGTGTGTTTGTGTATGTGGGGAGAAAGTACAGTAAACTAAATGCTTTCACTCACTTTCACTTGGCCTAAGACCGCGATAGATAAATATTTAAGTGTATGAGTGCAAGAGAGATTTCTGGTGCTCATCCTTCTCCTTATTCCTCTTTGAGGTTTCACGAGCTTCTTTCTCCGTTCTCGATTCTCGATTCTCGACTGTAGTTCTGCTCTTCCTCTTTCTCTTTCTCTTGTTGTTACTACTACAACTCCAATACTATTCCTCTCTCTTTACTCTCTTTACTCTCTCACTCTCTCACATTTCACATTAACTTCTTTAACCGCATTTTCCATTTGAGAAAGCCAGACACGAGGAATTCTCCACGGGAAAAGAGTGCCAGGGGATAGAAAACGATGCTATTTCCACTTTTCTCTCCTCTCTCTTACTTTCTCTGTAGGAAAAGTCCTTGTACAATCTACATTGAGCATACAGCAGACTTTCTCCGTCTTTTCTTATTCCTACCCGATTTTTTTCAACCATGTTTTTTTTCTATTCCTTTTTCTTTGGTTTCGTTTGGTTTCCCTTTTTCTTGACTTTGAATTTGACTTTTAAGTTAGCTGTACACTGAAAATATTCAACTCGTTTTTTGAACGTAGAACTCTGCCTTTTTTTAAAATATGGAACAGGATGTTTTTTTTCTTTGATTTGGTTTGGTTTGGTTTGGTTTAGCTTCCTCGCGGAAGGAAATTAGTCAACTTGAGATTCAAGTTTAGATAATCACATTTAAATTTGAAATAAACTTGGGTGTCGGGTGTTGAGTGTTGAGTGATGTAAAAGAAATGTGAGCGTGTCTCAAGTCTCAAGTCGCTTCTAATTTTAGTATTAATTTTTTCTGTGTACACATTCTAATTCTTACAAATGAGTTTGGAGTTTGGAGTTGGGAGCTCGTGCTAATTTTTGTGGTTTTAGATCCTGATGAATTTAATTCAAGAAAAGATGGAGTTTTTAACTCTTTCTCACCAGCTAATTGCGGAGGAAGGAAAGAAAATTGAAGGATTTTTCTAGGCTTAAGCTTTGATGAATCTGGAGCCTGGAACTTGTAGTTTTTTGGACAAATTACAAATTACTTGGTTTCTGGTTTCCACAAGTTGTCAAAGAAGAGTGAGAAAAAAGTTTTGGAAATTTGTGGCACGAGTTGGAATTGGCGTTGGAGTTGTGGTCATGTAAATTTTGTAGTGTGTAGTTTGGATTTTGGATTTTGATGGAGATGACAGTTTAAAATTCAGCACTGAGCATTCATCAAACGTGTATATAATTTAGAGAATGTCAAGATTTCCTTGAATGAATTACTTTGGTTTTTGGTTTTTGGTTTTGGTTTTTGGTTGATGGTCTGTTTTAAAATGAATAAAATTCAAGTACACGGTAAAGGCTTTCCCAGCTCATCTAATGTTTCAATTTTCAATGTATTCCGATTTCAGGAGAAATGTAAATGGAAAAGGAACAGACAAAATCTAGTCACAAACGGACGCTCACTTTGTCCGTCCTTATTTTCACATGGATTTGCATTTTTTCCCGCTAATGATGATACATGTGCAAGTACATTGTGCACAGAGCCTTACATGGAAAAACATGAAGTTCATCTGGGGATTTCAGATTTCAGTCCAGGCCAAAAACCAGAGAAGACAAATCAGTCTCAATTCTTCTATACGCTGGACTTTGGACTCTGGAGCTTAACTCGTGATATCCTCAGTCCTTTTTAACTCCACTGGTAAAATCCAAATTCCTGTTTCCTGTTTTAGTAAAAGTAAAAGTAGTACTGAAATTCACCACGGATTTACTATTCGTATTTGTATTTGTATTCTTATTTGTCTCCTTCGGGCAAAAAGCTTTTACACCATGTTAAATATTGTACATGTTTTGTATTGTTTTGTATTGATCTTTGACCTTTGATGGTTGATGGTTGATGAATGAGTGTAAATGTGCTTTGGTGCCAAATCACTCTGTGTATCGAATTTCAAATGTATTGGGATATTTATATTTATTTACAAGTCCATTTGTGTACAGTGTACAGTGCACAGTGTGCATAAATTGATATTGATACCAATTTTACCAAACCCGAGCCTTGGGCATTCCTAATTTGAAACTGGATACCTATTTTCACCATTATGGCAGATATTTAACCTCTAACCTCTAGATTCCAGAATGTAGAATGATGAATGAATGAATTCTACAGGTAAAAAAATAAAAAATCCAAAGCTTTTTGATCCATTAGCAAGGATCGAATCTCGAGTGTCACAGAAAACCCAAGTTTCCAAATTCCCACAAACTACTTTAATCCAGATTTTTTACAAAGCAAAACCAAAGTTTGAAAATTTTGCATAAATGGAAAGCTAATTGTCCTTTTCTTCTTCTTTATCTTTTCTATAGCTTTGCTTTTTCTTCTTTTCTTTCCTCTTCTATGAAATTTAGAGTAGAATAGGATTGTTTCAAAGAAGAATGGGATGTGACTGCGCTTCAAATGCTTCAATGCTTCAATGCACTGGCTCTGAATCTGAATCTGGATGCCATTACACAAAGATTTTGTAGAGTACAATCCAATCTTTTTGTGTAAGGTTGAGAGAATGGGAATTATTTCATTTTCTCTCTTTTTCTTTTCTTTCTTCCTCCTCAACAAGAGTTATTGTGCTCCTCTACTTTATTACAGTGGAGGATTTTGTAGAAAATAGAATCGAGAGAGTGAGAGAAAGAGTGAAATGGTCGGCGTAGGGAAATTCAACGGTATAACAATTCTATTCTTCTTGTTCTTTTCTGCTCCATTCGTAGTACATAAAGCTCGTAGCTCTATGGTTCAAAGTTTGATAATGTCTAATTGCTATTACAGGTTCGCTTGTGTGCCTCATTTTACTTTTACTTTTAGTTTTAGCTCGAGTTTGTAGTTCGTAGTTAGTTTTTAGTTATTGAGAACAGTGAAGAGTGAAGAGTGAATTTTCTTTTTTTGAATTCCTGATTTGAAATTTTCCTAAAGACATTTCCATAGAATTTATGAGAATCATAAAGTATACAAAAAAAACTTTTCTTCGTTTCAGGTTCTGGTTTTTTCCTCAGAGTAGGATGGTGGATGGTCATAAAGGAATAGAGGGAAAAGTAGTGTGAATGGAGTGTTCAGTGCTCCATTTTCAATGTTCAATTTTCAGTCTCACAGAGAAAATGAGAAGAGAACTAGTAGGAGTGAGGAATGAGGAACTGCCATAATAAAGTCACCGTGACTCATGTGCACATGCATACATTCACAAAATCAGTGGTTGAGTCAAACCAAGAAAAACCTCCAGTTGGAACTTGCTGGACTGGATACTGGATAAAAGGATGTATAGGGAATGAAACTACAGTCATTACAAATGCTGCAAAGTATTTAAGAAAATATCCATCTACAAGTGATTTCTACTTCAACTAGTTACGGAGGGTTTAATTAAGCTAATTCCTCACTGAATGCTAATTGTACCAAAATAAGAAGGAGTACTTCCAATGCCTTTTCCAATACGAATGACGGTCGACGGTCGAGTATTCTTTTGTACAGTATCTTTACTCATAATTATCTCCAAAATGCAAATGACTGCAACTGAGGAAATGCACATAATGCACATAATGCGGATGCTTTTTGCTGCTTTCCTGATATAATTCCGATTCTGATTCTGATTTTAGTGGAGGGATTTTGTTTCTTTAATTAAATTATTAGCATTTCACGCTACTCCAGTTTTGTCTGGTCTATTCCGCAGGAGCACGTGTACGCCCGATCCAGATCCAGATCCAGATCCAGAGATTTCACTATCAGTTTGTTGTCTATCAATTGAACATTGAACATGGAACATGTCCAGAACTGAGCTAAAGTTCACAATGTACCCGAATAAGGAGGAGGGCGTTTTACATTTTACATTTTACACAAAATCCACAGCGTGTACTTTGTACCTTGTCTAAATATTTCTGGTTTTGGCTGGAACTCCCCAGTGCAGTGAAAATTCTGTTCCAATTCTTGTTTTGTTCCTCCCGGACATTTAACTCTTCACAATCCGAGTTTGGAGTTTGAGCTCAGTTGAGTTACTTTTTTCATTTCAAAATTCCCTTGTCATCTCATCCTGTCGGTTTTCGGTTGTCGGTGTTTGGCAGAATTGAATGTGAATGTGAATTTGAATTTTAGTCAAAACGTTTGTAAATTTCTACATAATTTTCCTCCTGATTTTGATGGGTTTGTGAGTCCCAGGAGTTTTTATACATTTGAACCTGAAAAAGTTCATCAAGTTCACTCCGTCCTAAAACATGTATTAAATAATCTATAGCTGACTATTTTTTCCTTTGTACAAACCATTTATGCTGAATCTGTATCTAAATCTAGATACTAAAAAGCAGGAAACATACCTCTTGCTTTTAAACACTGTAATTTTATACTTAATACTCTTCCGTTCACGGGAACTTTAATTTTGAGTCCTCTTGGCTGGAAAAAGGTGTAAAAGCAAGTAAAATGTACATTGTACAACCTTTGGAATTGGAATTGGAATTATGGCAACATTTCAAGAGGGCATTTCCAAATTCTCACTTTCACTTTTACTTTCACCTCACTCCAACTTTTCTTGTTCGTCTGTAACATTTTCCCTGTTCTTCTTCAACCATCACCATTATCATTGTCATTGTCATTTTCATTGTCGTTGCCGTTGCCGTCAATTGGATTACCATTTGATTTGATGAGATGAGAATTGAAAAGGTCTTAGTCGTGGAAGGACTTGGAACTTGGAGTTGGAGTTGGACTTGAATGCTTTTATATTGACTATTTCCTATTTTCTACAGTCATCAAAATGATACTTGTGAGATTTGACATGGTTTACAATTGACACTTTACTTTCTAGACTTGAGAAGTCTCGCCCTGCATTACGTATTTTCTATTACGCATCTCCACTCACCACTCACCACTCATGACTCATGATTCATGACATTGTGCGTAAAACAGTCCCTTTCTCGGTTACTGTTCAATCAGTATCAAATTCAGTATCAAATGGATGACCATGGCCACGGCCATCTTGTCTTCTCTCTTTCTGTCTCTGTCTTTTCAATGAAATGGTGGATTTCTTTGTCTATTCCTGGTTTGGTTTTTGGTTTGCTCTTCCTTTTACACAGGACGTAGAAGTATAATATAATATAAAATATAAAGCATAGAATATTATACGCTCTTTCTCCCTTTTCTCTGTCTCCGTCTTCGTCTCTTTCTTTATTGAATCAGAATTAAAGAATAGAGAATGGAAAATTGGAGAAGGAAATTTCCACCATTAAAAGCCTTCCCCTTCTTTGTGACCAGCAGTCAATGTTCAATGTTCAGTGTGACGATGAGTCGAAGTCAGAGTCAGAGTCAAAGTGAGTGGATGAGTAGAGGGCTATTACGTGTGTCTGTTGCTCCTTCTCCTTCTCAGCCTTCTTCTCCGTGTAATAATCACCAATCTTCTAACAACTGAATAGGCTTCCTTCCTCCTCTTTCTCCATTTTCCCTTCAACCAAACTCCATCAAAACCCATGACAATCCCAATGACAATGCCAAACCAGAACAGACCAGACCAAACTTAAGCAAAAAGAGAAAGCAGAAAGCAGAGTGTCGTTTATAAACATGCACCACAAAATTATACACTATATGACACTGTATCAATCTATAATAGATATGAAGCTTTTCTCACATCCTCCTTCTTTGTCTGTTCTCCAAACTACCTTTTCGATGTACCCTCACAAACTATAGTTTTGATTTTGGCACTGCATGTGCAGTCAAGAAGATTGTTGTCTATTCAATTTGACGAGGACGAGGACGAGGACGAGGATGACGAAATCAATTTCAATTTGAGTGACGATGATTATGATCACCATCATCATTTCATTTCATTTCCAATCCAGTTTTCAGCATTCAGTACAGCGTCCGATTTCCTAGTTCCTGGTTCCTGGTTCTTGGCAAAGGGAAAACTTTGACGTTGCTTTTATGCTTTCATGTGCAATATGCTCTGGCCATATTTCCACTGTGCAGACAAATAGTAATAATATGAGCATTATAGTAATTGTAATGCACAGAGTAAATTGATTTGGATTCAGAGTTCAGAATTCAGAATTCAGAGTTTAGAGTTTAGGCTTTGGTGGACCACCCTCATTCAAAATTCAAATCCCATGCATATACAACATTGTGCAAGTAAAAGGATGGAAGATGGAAGAGAATGAAAGAAGATAGAAAGTGAAAGGGGGAAAGTGTGTGTGGAATTGGAGTGATGGAAGGGAATGGTGTTAATGTGTAAACCCAATTTAATTTCAATAATAATTCTCATAATGTAAATCTAGTTAGACTCTAGATTCTAGAATCTAGAATCTAGACTCCAGATTCTAGACAGTAGACGGAGTAGTTAGCAGTTGGTACAGTTTCTGTTTCTATTTCTATTTCTGTCTTTTGTAGCTTTCCACCTCGTTTCATGCTGCGCTGGTCATGAGAAGGAAAAGGAGAAGAAGGAGCTGAACAAGAGGGAGTGAATGAAAATACGGAATAGAGAGAATAGAGAATACAGAGAAGAGTGGCCATGCCAATTAAGAATGAATTCAAGTGAAATAATTGAATTCATTGCCCATTCCCGATTCCCCACATCCACAGCCACCATCATTATCATTATCACTACCACCACCGCTTTTTGTCCTACTCGCGTTTGTACAGCTGCTAGCTGCTAGTATTTTGGTGTTGGTGCAATAGACAAGACAATAGAAAATGGGAATATCAAAAAGCCCCCTCATAAAAATCTGTACAAACCAGAACCAGTGGAGAAAGTCTCGTTGGAATTGGAATTGGTGTTGGTGTTAGTATTTTGTATTTTGAAAGTGTCTGTAATATCTGTAATTCCCTGGAAAAATACAATGTATATTCTACAGTCTACATTTTACATGCGTCTGTATTTTCACTACCTTTTATTTTAGTATTTAGTACTATTGATATAATATATGTTTCCGTCTCTGTGTTTTATACTGTGGGCTTTTTGTACTTTGCAGTCTATGACAATTAAAAATACTAGAAATACTAGAATGACGGTGCATAAAATAGACATGACGATACATCAAAGCCAAAAGTCAAAAGTCAAAAGTCAAAGTCAAAGTAGTAGCATCATGATGAATCTCGAGTCCTGATGGAGAATGACAAAAGACAAGAGACAAAAGGGAACATTTTAAATGGATGCCTCTAGGAAATTATTGGAAATTACCAAGGTAGAATAAGGGAAAGCAACTAATATGATGCAAAACAGAAGAGAACCGAGAAGCCAAGTCAGTCATAGGACATTAAGCATTTCAATCAAATTTATAAATGTACCTAATACCCAATAAATTCATCTTGTCACATCACCTCTGCTAAATCTCATCATTTTCTGTGTAAGTGCAAGAGAAATTTGTCTTCATTTATTTTCGAGTTTTAAATGTTCAAGTGTCTCATTTCAGATTAAAATCATAAGCTTTTCTTCCAGGTTTCGATTTTAGACAACTATGAATGAAATGCATGTAGTCAGTTCTCAATACTCATTTTTTTTATCTTTTCTAATTCAATGAGTTGCATTTTTATTTTCCCCTAGGCTTTTAACTTTGACTTTGTACCTTCTGAGTTTTGAGCACAATTCTCCCCCTTTTCTTGTTATTCGTCCTTTTGTCTCTGCTTCTCTCGTGTCTCCTCATCTGATCGTGATTGTGAGTTTGATCAATATTAATTTTCTTTGAATGTAGTCAGAAATCCTCATCCAAATCCCAATGCAAATCCGAATACGAATCCATAGCACTGACGATAGACATGCAATCTTTTTCTATTATTTGTTCATCTCCTCTTCTGACTAGTGCAAGAAATGATAAAAAAAATAGATATTAACGATTGAAGCTCAACTCTCGTTCCTTCCTAAACTAAAACAGGTATAATAAAAATAGAAAAAAGGTAAATAGAATGCATAAAATAGAATGCGAGTCCAAAATGAAGAATGAAGAATGAGGTATGACAAAAGCAAACTGAACACCGAACACTGAACACTGAGCATTTCTCCTGCACTCGCATAAATCTATAATGCATAGTATAATCTGAATTGCTTTCTCTATCTTGTACAGAAGAATTATGAATTGAGAATTGTACAGCAGGATAAAATCTGAGCTTTGGTAAAATACAATGTACAATGTACAATAAACTGGGATTAAAAAGGTACAAAAGATACCTAAAAACTTACAACTCTGAACAAATACTTGTAACGACAAGGACAACGACTACGGGAATGACAATGACAATGACGATCAAGATAAATTCTTGTATACAAGAAAATTAAATTGTTCTACAGAAACATGTATGTATGCATTTTGGATTTTGTGGAAACTGGTCACATTGCAACTGGTCACTCTATCCACTGGTCACATTGCAACTGGTCACACGGGGAAACTCGTCACACGGGGAAACTCGTCACACGAGAAACTGGTCACACGGGGAAACTCGTCACACGGG
>JABASP010000732.1:0-42073 GCA_019776565.1 Sminthurinus signatus
ATTGGACAAGTTATAAGAACTTGTTTGACGTACACGGCAGGAATTTCGTGACAGTGGACAGACACGATACTTTTTCTAGTCAGCTTCGCTTCCGGAGCCTAAAGCATTTATGCCTTCAAGGCGATATAAAATCGTAACGAAGTGAGGATTTTTGACTTTATTTTCGAGCTCTTTTACTCCCACTGTACACTGTACAGAGTAAAGAGTGTAGACTGTAGCAAATAGTAAAGCGTGAGCCTTGAATGTCAACAAGCATAAACCATTATCATAACCGTACTTTTACCAGTAACTCTATATAAAACTACCAAAACTTGTAACTTGTAACAACTCCAAACTCTATGGACTATGGACTTTTTATACTACACACTACACATATTCAAGTTGTACAATGTACAAGGAAACTTTTCTTTTTTTGTTATCCTCCTCCACCAAAAAAACACGTACACACCACAGCCCGAACTTGGGACGAGAATGTAGAATGTCAGTCGTCAGTCCAGTCCATTTGTAAATACTATGCAATATCACGTCTCCTTGAACAACATATAGATTTTAGAATGTAGACAGAATATACATTGTACATCTAGCGTAAAACAGTAACCATAAATGTTAAATTTCTTGTACAGTGAGCCATAATACATAGTACATAATATCCATCCATTTGTTCTACGTATTCAGGAAATGGAGAGGAAAAGTGTTAGCATCATCTCTTTTACATATGCAGGTCAATTTCTACTTCCTACTGTATTCTGTATTTGTCATTCACATTAACGTCAATTTTCAATTGTCAATAATTGTCCAATCGTCCTGAGCTCCAATGTTCAAATAAAGGAGGAAAGGAAGGAAATGTAAATAAACTTGGAAATAAAATAACCGTATGGATCCTATCGTAACTTGTCTTTTATTTTGTAGGGGGTAAAGGTCATGGGCTAATTTTAAATTTTAACTTCATTTGGTTTGGTTTGTTTTGTAGCTTTTGTAACTTTGGTAAATACAATAAATAAAATGGTAAATAGTAAATCCAAATATCAATTTCAATTCCAATTCCGACTTTCCATTAGGCAAATTAAATCATAAGAAATTAGATTAGAAAACCAACCTACTGATTTGCTATATAATAAAAGTACAAAAAGCACCGGGTTCTTTTTTATAGTAAAAAAATAATAATACTAATAATAATAATAGTGGGCTGTGAACTTTAAAATGAATAATATCAACATTTAGCATTTAACAGCTTCGTTTAACAGTTCACTTGCTCCTTCTTCATAGAATACAGAATGCAGAACCTACTCTACTTTCTACTTTCTACTTGGAAATTGAAATTGACCATCTTTTTAATGAACAATAAACCGAGTTGATTGGACCGACTTAACTGCACTCGGCCTTAAACCGAGGAGGATTTTGCAATTGTTTGCAATCATTGTTTCATGCTTCGCCTAATGATTTTCTCCATAAATTCCTCCATATGAGTCCAAATGATTCCTACTGCATATTTTATGCTGCATGCTGTATGCTACATGTGTGGCTGATGAATTTGGAGGATGGACTGGGCTAAACAAGAAACGAAAAACAAAAGGAACTGTGGAAATTTGAGATTATGCAAGCACCGTTGACCTTTTATTTTTTCACTGCTACCCACAATATACTCTATACAATATGCATCCTATGATTCATCTTGCCCGTCCTCTTCAACTTTCCAGTTTCAGTTCCAGTCCCAGTTCCAGCTTCAACTCGCATGTAATAAAATATACACAAATAGTTTATACAGCGAGGGAGATCATAAAAGCCAACGTATATTTTACACTCTCCTTCACACTCATTAATCTTTTCCATCCTTCCTTTCCCCATTTGTTTATCTACTAGCCAGACCAGTAGACAGTAGGCAGTAGAAAGGGAAACAAACTTGTGTGCTTTACAAGTTGGTCTCATAAAATACTGTATACTGTACACACGGCTGTTTAGGCAAAATAGTTTGTGAGCATTGAGAATTGAGCATTGATCATACACCTATAAATATAGCATGTAGATTGTGAATGTAGTCAGCTTTCTCTTTCGCTTTCTCTTTTGCTTTCTCCGTCTCGTTCTCATTCTCATTCTTCATCAAAAGGCTTGTACTACTGCCACAGTATTTGGCATTTGGTGAGAACACTCTTCTCCTCTCTTTTCTACAATATTTACATTTCTCCTCTACACTCTACACTCTAGACACAAGAAATTTCCTTTGGAGTTTAGAGCACCACCACCACAATCCTCCTCGTTGGGTGAAAATGAAAACCAAACAACACTCTCAATTCTCAATGGCATTTGCTATTTGCTATTTGACTATGTATTATGTATTATATGTACGGGGGTAAAATAAAAGAGATCAGAATCTAGAATCTAGAATCTACATGTACCTTGTACAATGTCCATTTACTTATACTTATAATACTCGTGTTTAAGTACTGAGACTACTGAGTCTATATCAGGTGTCAGGCATGAGGCATGATATCATAATAATAGTCACTGCTGTACATTTTATAGCTGTAGATGTACAATGTACATGCCTATGAAACAGAGGTACATTTATCTATAATACATGAACTGTCTCTTATATCAATATAACTGAAAGAGCTTATGTATGAGCAAGAGAAAAAGAGAGAGAAAGGCAGAGACAAAAGACATCAGAGTCTACTGACAACAGAGAAGATGCTGCTCTTTGTTGACAAAGCAAAGTGCACACCATGATGTGTAAAAGTATTTATGCTTAAAGTCGGAGGTCTACAGTCTCCACTATCCACTATCCAGTCCATGTACAATGTACAATGTACGGTGTGTACATTTGTATAGGTACAAATTGACAATGCACTGTCGTCTCTTGTCTGTTGTAGACAACCTCCGCGGATCTATTGAATATTGTAGAGAGGAAACTTGGAGAAAGTCACGTCATCCTCTTTCTAAAGCGGAATAGAGATGAAAAGATGAAGGAGAAGGAAAAGACCAAGACGAAGAGGAGACAAGGTTGATAATAAAGAATAAAGAATAACAAACACGTCAAATAGCCAGACACCAGACACGACCCAACACTTTCTGCTGGAAATAATGGTGACAATGACATACTATTAATCTTAGTCTGTTGACTGTTGACTTTGTGAATAAAAGGTATCTGGAATATTCACAAAGATAATAAAGTATAACGTATGGTGTATGGAGCATGTTGGATAATAAAAAGTCATTTTTCTTAGATATCTGCATAAAAACAGAGCTTTTTGTTAAACTTTGTTACTTTTTACGTTAGTAATTTTTTGTCTTTTGTCCTTTGTCCTTTGTTATTTTGTAAAAGTTAAAATTTAAAGTCAAACAAAGCGGAATATCTTTTGATTCTATCCACCAAACAAAAGTTCCGAATTTCTTTATTGTGAGAAAGTAGGAGTAAAGAAGATCAAAAACACTTGAGTTTAAATCAGGGCAAAAAACAACAAGATTGACACAACAATATTATGTACAATGTATAAAATACACGCCACACTTCTATCTAAGAAAAAGTTTTTACATTTTACGTTTTTGCCTTCTATTTTCTGTATTCTGTACTTGTAAAAATGTATGTCGTATGGATTCCTTCACAACCCACATCTCACATCTCACAACAAATCTGTAAATCAATCCTCAATGGAGTAAAATAGATTGGTTCCTATAGAAACACATGCACAAGTAGCAAATGGCTCAATTTGCAATTGTCAGTCTTCAGTCTTCAACTTTCTCTATTTCTCCTTACTTTTCTTTCTTTCTTGCTCACTTTCGTCCTTTCTTCTGTTAAGTACAGCATACAACATACAGCACGCATGGATGTAAAATTCTAGATTCTAGACTCTGGAGAGGAGCTCAATATGTCAATTTTCACTACCTGGTGTCAGCCAGCTTCTCAATTCTCAACAAACAACAAACTACATTTCCGTCCTTTCCTTTTTAATACTGTATTTTGTAGTACTAACACCTTTTTTGATACTTGTTTTTCAAGAGATTCTATTTCTACTTTGAAATCCCGTCGTTGTGGATCCTGTTTAAATTCTAAGATTAAGTTTACAGATTTTGTCCTAAACTATACTTTGTACTTTGGAGGAATTTTGATTTTGTATTTCTGAATTTCCTGTAAAAAAACAGACTGAAAACAGCCTTGACCAAATTATTAGAAAAAATTAGAAAATTTAATTATAGGCTCATACATTCATACATCATACATACATTCTTGTATATTGTGCATTCATAATTCAGGCAGATGAAAAGCAGACATGGCAAAAAGCACTGGCATATAAATCTGAATTTAGTAGCTGAAAATTCAGTATTTCAGTATAATAAAAGAAAGAAATTGACGAACCAAACGTCGGTCTTCGATGTAAAAATTCCGTCGAGGAACGCCTCGGGCGGCATCCATTTTACCTATAAGACAAAAAAAGAAAATGATTGTACAAGACACGTTTTGTCTATCCGTTGCTGTTGTGGGTTGTGGAGATCAGATCAGCAACTACTGCGTCGGAGTCCAAGTTTTTAACACAATATTATAGTATAGATACTACTTTATTGAAAAATATTAGGACTTACAGGAAGCATGGCTTTTCCACCTTTTTTATAATAGTCCGCCCTGTAGAAAAGAAATAAAAGTTACAAAATTATCATCAAGGTTACTATTTTACTATTTGAATATTGTATATTGTATTCACAAAACTAGCACTAGATTTAGAACCTTCTGTACAAAACAAAAACTAGTTGGAAATTGGAACAAAAAAAGGGGCTTGAAACTGAAAATATCAAGTTTCCAGCCCGAATCAATTTCAAAACGTCAATTTTTTCCAAGAACATTTTCCAATTGTGTTTACAGTTTACAGTTTACAAATAAGGAAACAGGAATGAAATCCTACGCACTTTGCAATTTATGTAGCTACTTTCCTCGTACCTACTAGATTACTAGATACTTCTCTCCAGTCGAAGGAATTTGTTTTTTGCCTGTTTTCTAAAGTAGATTTGTTTGACTAAGATACAATATACAATGTACAGTGTACAATGTACAGTGTAATTCAATGTAATTCAATTCAACTCAAAAGACTCTAGCATCTTATTGAAATTGAAATCCATTTGTCCGATTCATTTTATTAAAGAGCTCTTCTAGATTCTAGATACTTTGGAAAATTTTAAGAAACTCGAGCTCCATTCTAGCAGAGATTAAACTTGTGAAATTCTACATTGCAAATTGTACACATATCTTGTACTCTATAATCTATAATGAAGCATATTATCTACTACCTACTGTACTGTGTACATTTCATGTTTGTATAGTTATGACATACAACGTGAAAAATGGCTAGAGATCAGAGCCTGTTTGGGACACAATACACAATACGTGGAAACGGCAGGCTTTGTACAAATAAAAGGGATGACAGGCAATCTTGACATGATGTGTATACAGAATACAATATACAGTGTACGCAAAATAAGAATACAAATTCCAGAATCCATAGAGCAAGCTTAAAAAACTTTGAACATCCGATTTGAATTTCCAACCTTCTATTTTCTATACAGTATACAAATAACTATGCACAATGCACAATATGACATGTGACCTTTAGCCTACACAATATCCGTATCTTGTATAGTATAGACGAGGCAAAATTGGTTTCATGCTACATTTTTTTCCAAAGATTTTGAATTTTGATACAACTGGTACATACTGCAGAAAGTAGAAAGCAGTGGCGTATGTAGAATATAGAATCTGTAGTACAAACTAGACCCTGCGTATTGTGTACTCTGAATTGAGGAACTGCACATAGAAAAAAGTAAGGTGCATGTGAGTAAATACTCAAAAAACCTGGATCGTGGTAGATGGTAGATGCTGGAGCTATCGAGAATTTGAATATGACTACTAAAAGGACGGGAATTCCGGAATAATGATTATTTGCATCCAAACGTTCTTCTTCATGACAGCTTTTCGCCGTGTCGTTGAATGAATCAACTTTAAAATTGAAAATTTGACAATAGAATAGGAAAGGCATGTTCCAAGCCTCAAGTATTTTCAGTTGCGATCAGAGGGTAGACAAATTCATCGTCTATTTTCTACAGGAAAGATTAGACTTGTTCTCTACATTTTATTTCTTTTCCACGTAAAGACTGATTGCTGACTGGTAGCTCTGTACTATTTTTCAATGTCTTACACATAGTTGGAAATTAAACGTGTACAAAACAATAATCTGAATTTCAAACATGTAAAAATTCAAAAACAAACTGGGTGAAAGTCCTCCTATATCTTTTATGAGAGAAAACTGACTTACCGATAGCAGTCCTTTGCCATCCCAAAATCAGCAATTTTGACAACTCTTCCAGGGCCTTTCGTTGTAAGGAGACAGTTTCTTGCTAATAGTTTTAACAAAAAATCAAACATGTGGGGGATTAGAAACTTTCATGATTAAATTAATTTAATAATTTGAAAGATAATTTCCATACATTTAAAATATCATCCATCTAGTGTTTCTAGTATTATTATTTATTATGCACTTTAAATGTTATAGTGAAAAAATACTTGAGTGTGGCGTACCTGCAATATCACGATGAATAAAATGGTTCTCTTCTAAGTATTTACAACCCTTGGCAACGTCCACTGCACAAGTTAGTAAATCCTTCATTGTCAAGGGAGATGCCCGTTCCTGAAAAGGTTAACATTTTCAGTTACAATTAGTTTTCATAATTCATAATTCATATTTTTGATATTTGAATTTTGATAGTATAACGATGGTTTGAATAATTATCTACAAACATTCTTGCTTTAACAAATTGTTACTGAAATTTCCTGCTTCAACTTCAATTACTTATTGCCCAAACAAAAATATGTATAGGAGATAAAGTTGTTGTAAACAACTAAAAATAAACTAAATCTACTAAACTTTCAAGAGGACAAGCACTTTTTGAAAATTGAACATGTGAGTTTAGAGTTTAATATGAAAAATACTCACGGGCTTTGGACGAGACTCGCGGAGAAAGGTTTTAAGATCTCCACCAGCCAGTAATTCGAGGATGATGAATCGGGGATGTTTATCAAAACACACGCCGATAAAGTGTACAATATTTGGATGGTTAAATTTACTCATTATTAAAGCTTCCATCAGGAAATCCATCTCGGCTTGATTTGATGAAAGTTCTGGGAGTGTCTGTAAAATATAAATAAAAAATAGGTTTCATCAATGATCTTTGAATATAATATGATATCTTTTAATAAAATTCTACTTGACACTTGACACACATACATGTCTACAAAATTTGACAATATTATTGGCATTTCCCAATTCCAGAAATTAAATCCCTCGACAAAGTAAGTAGTTGTTTTTATTAAAAAGCTGAAAAAACGTGCTTTTATACAAGTTTATGTAAAATCTCTGTACGTACTTGAGAGTTGAAAGTTATACTCTTGATACATAATCAATGAGCATATCGTACATCGTATATACAACATATTGTAGACTGTAGATGAAAAGCATCCGTTTTAAATTTTAAATCAAACAGGAATTTGATAAAAGTAAATGAAAAAAAGTTTCCATAAAACTAAAGTAGTGTAACTTTATATCATGAGTATATAAGCTTCATAATTAAAAGAAGCCAAAGGAATGGAAATTTACTGAGTAAAAATAGCAACACAGGATAAAATCAGCATTTGATATTTACAGTTGATTTGACTAGATTTAATTTGATCAGTTCGTCTACCTTTTCTTTACACTCTTGTAGATTTAATATACCAGATTTAGATTTGTTTTTTCCTGTTGTCTCAAGTGCGTGATTCTTTCAACTCTAGTTTTCGCAGACACCTTTCATAATAGTGGATCTGAACATTGTATTATTTGTTTGTCTGTTTGTTTGTATGAATCTGCACTCTCTGAATGAGCACCCACACACAAACACATATACACATTTGTAGAAGGTAGAAAACATTGGGAATGGGGAGTCATGTGTGTCACTTGGATTCAATTTCAGTTCATTCATTCAATGGTTACCTATTAAAACATGTAGGTACAATCACAGTCAATCACTTGTAAAACGTGATTTAATTTTCTAGAATCTAGAATCTAGAACCCTGGAATTCGTTTACAATGTAAAATTTACACTGTACAATCTACAGTTTGCAGGCTTTAGATTTTGGATCGTTTTCGATCCAATGTCAAGTCTGGAATTGCTCTGCAAGTTGTTGGTTTGTTGTAAATACTTTTGACTCAATTACGAATACACTAGTCCAAACTTGAAGCTCCAAAGTAAAAGCTATAAGCAACCTTTTGTATCTACAATCTGCATTCTACAATCTACATGTCAGCACATTTTCTCCTCACTTGGAACTTGGAACTCGGAGCGTTTAAATGAGGGAAAAATCCTTGTGGGATCTAATTTCATTTAATTGAAATACAGTTCATTTGACATTTTCACTCCTCTGTTTTATTAAAACTGGAGAGGACGCAGGTAGTGAAAATCACACTGGGTACATTTGATGTATACTACTTGTAAATGATATAATATATAATACAAGTGCGAATGGATACAAAATACGAATTTTTAACTAGAGATGAAAATAGATTTGAGTGAAGAAATTTCATTCAAATTTTATTCACAAAACAGTCTGTAGCATTCATTTTCATTGTCATTGTCACTGTCATCATCTTCATTTTTAATTCATGTCCACTCCCACGTTTCTCCCTTTTGTCTACTGTCTACTGGTTGAAGAGATAATTCTACATTCGACCCATTTCTAGGAAATCTGTAGTTAACTACAGTACACTGTGCTGATTTACCAATCATGGCTATGGCTATTTCGGGGTAGTCAACATGACAAGTTACAAGGAAAAGCAAGTATTAAATTAATATTCTTGGAATTTTGTGGACTCTCGAGAATCCAGACTCAGAACTACGCACTAAGCTACGCTACGAATATGAATACGAATACGAATACTTAAAATATAAGAGCAAAACAAAGATGTTTTTTCATCTTCCTTGGAAACTGCATGTTGCATATTCTTATTTCGTTTGTATTCAAAGCCAAGGCTATTGCATGAGACGTAGAAAATACTTGATGTTAATGCAGGACCAAGGTTATATTTTAAAATTTTAAGTACAACCAAGATATCAAAAGTTTGTTTGAACTGGGAATTTACAATTTGGTTGTGGAAGTAAACCACAAAGCCCACAAAGAATTTTAATCTAGATTCCAAAGTCCAGAGTCCAGAATTTCTAGAATCTAGAATCTAGAATTATCTAGAATCTAGACTACAGAACTTTAGAGAAACTTTATTTGAAAAAGAGACAGGGCCGGTCCGTTCCATGGCTTTGAACACGGTGTACAGTTTACAGTATAAGGTTATTGCGTATCTACTTGGATTAGTCATTTCATCTCATAATAAATTCATCTAATAATATTAAGCATTACAAATGTTGTACATTTAGATTGTACCTTTTCACTTTTGTATCTTATGCGACGAGTAAAAAAAGGATGGATATATCCAACATCCATACAATATAAAATACTTGTATACCATGTTATTTTTGATAAGTAGAATTTAAAATCCTATTAAAATGTCCACACAAACTTTTACAAGTATCTTGTGTCTTTATCCGTACACATCTATCGTCATCATTTCTACATTTTACATACTGTATGTTGTATGTTATATGTATTATGTATTTCTCTTGACGGCCTTTAATTCAAATTTATATGTGTGTATCATTTACTAATCCTGTTTTCCATTCCCCTTCCTTTTCAATCTCTTCTTCATCAATGGACGAATTAATAATAATTATTTCCTTTGAACTGTACTCTCGGAGATCCAGGGAAACCACGGAAATATATTACCCGTCCAAAAATTTTCCAATCTACAATCCCCAGTCCAAATAACCACTAGTATTTTATATTTTATTTCTTTTCCCTCGACACTGGAGACTGGAGATTGGATCCTCGAGAAAAGAGATACACGTGAATAAATGGGAAAGAGAAAATACTTTATGCTCTCCTATCCTGTGTCTTGTAACTTGTACCTTGTGCGTTGAACATTGTACATTGTACATTTTATTATGCATATGATATCAAGAAAATTTCTACTTAAACCGAGAAAGTACTCCAATCTCCAATCTACAAACTATCAAACTATCAAGTATGAAGTAAGCACAAACTGCAATCTACGATCAAGGATGAAAGAAGTCATTCGAGTGGAATTCTAATCCAGTTCTTCATAACGTGAGCTGTATCTATATCTGGATTTGCAACACTACTTTCTACTACTATCTTTTTGGATTAATAAGTGAAACGTACAGGGGTATATACAGGGGTATGCAGCATACAAATTCTGATCCACCGACTTTCTGACAAATATTCAGATTTTAGACATGAACCCTGAAGGATTCTGACGGACATTCTGACGGTAGTAGTATTTACAATGTACAATGTATTAAAAACCAAGCTCCAAATTCCAAACTCATTAAGAGTATGCATGCGTTCCCGATTTTAAATTCCAGAATGAAGGTGCAGTATTTTGTCCTTTCTCCATCAGTTGAAATGTCATTGAATTGTTAGCTTTTGAATTTGTTTCACCTTGTTTCAGCTGATGTACATTGTAAAAATGTTGAGAAAGGTTTTAATGAGTAACGAGCAAAGTGTAGAAAAATAGCTGTATAATATGATAAAAATCTTAATGTTAGTACCTTGACGGCGACTGGCATCTCGACAGTGTCCCCAGCTCGATGTTTATAGAAACCCTGATACACTTCACCAAACGCACCTTGACCCAGAGCTCTGCAATCATAAAAACAAAAAAATACATTATTATACTTTTTCATCTCTGTAGTAATATTTATGTAAGAATATCATATTTATATTATCCAAAGATAACATTTTGACATTATTTGTGATTCTTGATTTGTGATATTTGAAATTGTGACCAAATTTGTAATACTCTTTTTTCTTCTTCGTTTGTACAAACTGTATACTTTATGCTTGTTTACTGTAAGTACACTCATAGATAAGCTGACGTAGGTAAAAGTAAGTTTTTTCCTCATATTTTTGCACAAAGTAATTTTATTTGTTTAGCTGACACTCATTGTATTGTATTGTACTGTGTACTGTGTATAGGCTTTTGTTTGTTGGTTTTGGTTTTAGTTTTGTGAGGTATCTAAACCCATTAGTGACTATAGTACATTTTGTTTTGTTTTGTTTTATTTTATTTATCGTATGTAAGGATAAAGTTGACTTGACATTTTCATTGGCAATCTAAACATTTATTAGTCTCAGTCCAGTTCCAGTTCCCAGTTCCAATTCAGTCTAGTCTATTTGCTATTTACTATTTACTATTTACACAACATTAGTTCTCTGAGTTAATGCGCACGTTTTATGTAGAGATGCACAGATGTACAGATGTAGGTACTCTGGCATTGAAATCAAGTCTCCTGTGGAGTGCAGCAGAGTAAACAATGACAAACTTGAACATTTATTTACTACTTGGTTTGGTTTGGTTTGGTGTACGCAACAAGATATTAGATTGTTTTGTACTGAGGTCTGTCTATGGCATTTCGATAAAATACAACATACTGAGATACAGTACTTTTTCAGTTTCCCAGATTCCACATGGAAAATGCATCCAGGGAAATTGAATAAGTTATGACAAATTCTTGAAAACTATCGATTAGCCTTCCAAAGTCATTTATGATGTTTCTCATCAGAAAATCAGAAAATTAGGATGAAACATACAGATCTTTTTTCTTTACTAATGTACATTATCAATGTGAGTTTTAAAGTACTTTGGAAAATCTCATCGTCAGCAAAATATTTAGTAAATTATTCAAGTAGCTATTCCAATAAATGAAAACGGTACCTAAAATTGTCATCATTACATCACGCTCATCAAGCACAAAATACAGAATACAGAATAGATAACTTTTAATCGACCCTCAGGTTTCTAGTACTATTTTAAGAGTAAATTACTATTACTAGCCCATGGATATTTTTCCTACTTCCTACAAAACATTACAGGAGTACAATTCGATTTGAAAATCCAGACTCCAGACCTCCAGACTACAGAATCCAGAATCTGGACTCAGGAATGCCAGTGGCAAAACGAGACAGGACGTGGTTCGTCCACTATAAATAAATAAAACTACTCGGAATTTAAAATCAATACTGAGGAAAATCACATGTGCAATGTACAATACACAATCACTTGTTTGCTCACTATTCCCTCCTATTTTGTCTGTAAATGGAGCATTTCACTGGAGAAAATGGTACAAATAATTAATTTGAAGCTGTAAGCTGTCTTTTAAGTGAGCCCATTTAAAATTGATTGCGAGGAGAAAAACACACTCTCAATTCTCACACATACTAAAAAAAGTGAAATGAACTACAAAAATATTTTCCTCAAAGCTTCAAAGCCTCAAAGCCTCAAAGTCTGAAAATTTCCCTAGTTTTTCCTAGTATAATTTCATGATTAAAGAGCTCGTACAAATTAGAAAACACATTAGATTTTGATCACAGAATAATTTGTACAAGATTGGATGTCATCAACTTTTTTCATTTACACTTGAACCTTGATTTCACAGATCCGAATTTTATGTACACATTAGTAAATATCTGTGTCTATACGGCTCATGTGATTTTCCTTATACTTGAAGTGGAACATGAAAAATAAATAAAAAGACATGGTTCAATTTCTTGTGGGAAATACACTAAATAAAACAAACTAGTTAAATTCAGGTTAGTTAAACCTGTAGATTCTAGCCTCTAGATTTCTCATGCATTAATTCTGGTGCATGGAACGGGAATCATTTAGTCACCATGATTACACCAAATACCAATACCAAGCAGCAATAACCATGCCCGTCACTGACTGAATCAAGACTCAAGAATCAAGGGTACTGATCACTGATACTTTCTAGTAATTCATCCATTACTAGGCAAAGCATGAACCTTTGAGAGCATTTCTCTTCCTGTAGATTCTAGATTGTACATTGTAAATAGTTAGAAGATACATACATACACATGTACATGTATGTGTAGGATGTAGGATTTAAGGAATTTAAACAGAGACACACATCCCACATCCCAACATTATACTTTCAATCCACTTTTCCTCACTAAAACATTATTGCATCGATATATCAAACATGTGATCCGCACTCTATTTAGCTACATATATGTATGTAGAATTCACAAACATATGGAAAGAAGCTCAAAAGAGAATGAAGCAAAGACTCTTACAAGGACAAGCAACGAGGAAGGCGCAACGAGAAACGACTAGCGAGCAGCGATCCACATACAGACAAAAGTAAAGTGCTCAATTTGCAATTCGCCAGTACCATTCGCAACCTATTCACGAAACAATGGATTGAGTGCGAAAATCCACTATGAAGATTTATGGACGTCCATGACTATGGCTCCATGGAGTCCCTCCGTCTCTCCGTCTCTCTTCTTCCGGTTCTTTTGCTGGGTACCTCAGCCTGTAATGTACAATGCACATTCACAGCCACAGCCACAGTTCTACAGACACTATAGAAACTAGCGGATTCAACATTCACCCGCAGAAAATGTAAAGAAGTAGCCATAGCCACAGCAATGGCAATGGAAAGGGTAGAAGAAGTAAAGGTATAATAATATATAATATAATATTATGTATAGTGTATAGTATTTTAGTAGTAGGAGTTGCATCTTCTATCTTCTATCCAAGCGGACAACAACAGGGCTGTATGAAGTATAAAGTATATGAAGATGGATAGTAAACTCACATGTGAAGGAATTCCTCTCTCTCTCTGTCTCTCTGTCTTTTTCTCTAGAAACGCAATTTTACTTTACACCATTCCTTCCTACAGATATTTTCTCACTTTCACATCTACTCCACAACTAACAACTATACTCATACCCTCTTGCTCTTGTGTGCTCCTGTGCAGTTCACACATGCAAATACTATACTGTACACTGTACACTGCACACACAATCAAAATAAAACCTTCCTTCTTCTTTTACTCTTACGTTTAACCGGGCAGAATTCCTATTTCTCCCGACATTCATACTTATGTACAGTGTACACAAATGTAGTTAGAAAAGGTGGAAAATGAATATACCTACAATCTACAATCTACACCCTACACCTACAGTTTCATTCCATATTGACCCATCTTTATTCAAAGTATCTGTAGACTTTATCAGACTTTATACAGTAGACGGAGAGACAGAGGAAGATCATACACTCTTATGCAAGAAACTATATACTATATACAGTAGAATTTATGTACGACGTACGAGGAGTACGTGAACTACAACAAATACAAATACACACACATTATACAGGGACGAACCAGAAGTAGAGTCATGCTGAGCTCCAATCGATGGACTGAGAACTATTTACTTTCTCCAAAGACCAAACCAACCCAAACCAGACCAGACCATGAAACACACACACACACAAACACACACAAACAAAGGCAAAAGTAAAGTGAAATTCAGAGAGAGACAAAAACTTGGCCATTCCCATCCAACACTCTCCTCCACACACACAGCTATAATAATACCTAGTAATAATAATGGGCTCAATTTCGATGAGCTTCACTTGGGTCTCGCATCATTTCGGCTGACTATGGAACATGGAACACGGCACATGGAACGCAATAGAGAAGAAGAGGAGAATTGTCTATAACAGTTTCGTTTGGACTTTATTATAGCTGGTGTATAACTGGTGAAAGTACGAATACGAGTACAAGTACACAAAAGTAGTATACAGTCTAAAGTCTAATGTAGAGTTCATATGTGTAGAAAACAAAGATGCGCTCCAGTTTTTAGACCATTCAGTTCTTCCATCTTCACATTCTGCCAGTCTACTGTCTACATGTAACATGTAGCATGTAATCTGCTAGTATATGAGATGGTGTGCCTATAGGTAAAATGAAGGAAGTTGAGAGAAAGCAATTTAGAAGATTGGTGCACACAACATATTTTTGATCGAAGTGCCTCTTTTTTTTCCTGCCAATTCCAGAGTAGCTTCCTTCCGCCCTTCTTATTCTCCTCTTCCCTCGATCTTTCCTCTCCACACACAACCACATGCACAATCCACAATGTACATACTACAAAAAGATACTACGTACTAGATACATAGAAAAAAAGTTTTTTACTTTACTTTTTTTTATACAGCATGTATAATGTAGTATGTATAATATGTAATATGTAATATGTGTTATGGGTTTTATTGATGATGCGGGTTTCTCACCGAACCGTAAAGGAAGAGTATTGAGTATTGATACTTAAGTAATTTTCCCAAAGACAGTGAGACTTTTACTTTAGCGGAAGGAGTATAAAAAATATCCGTCTAATAAACTTCCAGGAGCTGAGGAAAAGAAGAGACCCACCACTGGTTTTCAACAACTTGAAATAGATAATTTCATTCAATTTCTTTCTCTGGTACAGCTTTCAACACTTGTACCTTAAACCTACATATTTTATACTTTCAATGTACCAATACCAAGTTTACTTATATATTATTATAATAAATAATATATAGCATTATACCAGCTGTCAATACATTTCTCTGTTTTTGTTACCACTCTTTTCCTTATTTATCTATGTCAATGTATAATGTACAATGTACAATGTGTGTGACCTTGTGAGTGGAGAGTGGAGAGTTGGGTTGCAAATGGCATAGTGAAGAATCTCCTCTTAAGTATTCCATCTCACATTTTACATTTTACATGTGGGGAAGAAAGAGTAAAAAGAAGGAAAGAAGAATGTGATACTTGGGATTTGGATTCGGATTTGGGATTTATTCCACATAACGTATAACGTATAATCTAAAATCTGATGTAAATGTAGGATTTAGCCTCATTTTAATTTCAAATTTATTCCGGAAACAGTTCATTCAGTACAGATTTACTATCATCATTTGAATTACAATTCCACTCACTATATTATCCACGGATCTTGATTCTGATTCTCAGGAATATTATGTACATTGTACAATGTATCTACCATCTAGAATGTGCAACGTGCATACGTGCAAACAAGATTTCATGTATAAAGTATAAAGAGTCCACATTTGAAATCTGCAATAAATCCTTAAAAAGTTTTACGAGGACTTGAATAACGAGGATGAGAATCTATAATCTATGACCTACGCATATATAAAATGTTACACGTTTCCGCAGTCTCAAGTCTAAGTTCTAAATTCTAAAGTGTAGAATGTAACGGGAAACTTCAAAAGACGAGACGATAAATAAATACTCCATATGAAAGAAAAACTCAAACCTGTAACCTCCAATCTCAAGAATCAAATGAAGCTTTTAGATTTTAGAGGAAACATCATAAACCAAAAATCTCAAACCTCAAATTTCAAACTTTGAATCTCAAGGTAAAGTTCAAAAACCCTTTACCCTTCACCCTTCACTGAACCAAAGATGATTGAGTGAGCTTCAAGTTTGGAAAAAATTCAGTTTCTCATTTCAGTTTTCTTTTTTAATAGCTTTCTTTGGATTTTGGATTTTGATTGCTCAACAAAATATTGCGATATTTTCAATCCTGTGTTTGTATTTTGTAGTTGATTGGTTTGCTAAAGTTTGTATTTATTTTATGAAATCAAAATCACTTACATTTTACCTTTTACATTTTACAAATCATGTCGATAATTTCTTAGAGGTCAACATGTACAATGTACAATTTACAATATACAAGCTTCAAAACCCAGTAGAATTTCATATTATTTCTTTTCGATTTGATATTGGGTCGCCATCAATATCAACATCAACATTGACTTTGGCGGCGGACACTAATCACAAAAATGATAAATAAAGTATCAACTAAGGGCAAGTCCTCATTCTGAAGAAGTTTGGTAAACTGATACATTTTTTACAGAGTAGATTGTGGATTTGGAGAAAATGACGCTCCTCGCTTTCCCTTTCACGAGTGTCTTTACTCAAAGAAGACTGAGATGAGACAAAGAACAAGAAAGAAGAACTTTGTCATTTGTCCAGTTTCACTTTCAGCTCCAGTTCCAATTCCAGTTGAGTCATTCGATCCAAATCCTATGACGTGCACAAATTTACTCGTTCTATCAAACGTCCACTTGATGTTGATGTTGATATTGATATGATCAATATCATGCAACCCGGGACAAATTTCTATCTATCTGTTCCATCTCTTCCATTTTGATCCTCGATATTAGGAATGTGACACCAAAATGAGTGGACAAATATAAAAGCGTAACGGAATTTCATTGATGTATCGTACGATAAATCCTAACATATGTCCCAAAATACACATACAAAACACATGCGGGTTTACTTATTAAAGATATATCTATGTGTGCGTTACTTGTTTCACTGTACATTTTACATCCTACACGAGTTGAAGAGGAAGCGAAAAGATGAACACTGAACATTGAATAAGAGAGGGGCATTTGGGAGCCATCACTATAGAAACAAATCCCTCTAATTTTTCTTACCATTTCTCCTACGACTACTTTCCACTTTCTCCAAGTAATTTATCCATCCTGAATTTTATACGATACGCAATCAATATCATTGTACATTTGTACATTGCCCAGTTTACAGCTATACACATTACACATGGCAGGATTAAATATCACTTGAATTTATCAATAGAAAAGCATAGAAAAGCATTCAAAACAGGGGAAAGTAAACGAAAGAGTAAAGGAAGATTTGAGTGAACTGTTCATGATAAATTGTTCAAAGGATTACAATTTACAACTTACAAGTTCCTCGTACTCGTGTAAAAAGCTATTGTGGAAAATGGAAAACATGTTCCTCTTATAATATTAACCTTGGCTATTTCAATTTCTATGTCAGTTTTAGTTTCAGTGAGTGTTTTGTACTATTTTCTGCAAGCTCTTAGGATCTTTCTGGCCTATTCCGTCTTTGCGCAGTAGACTTTAGACTTTGTGCTTTGTTCTCATTCTAACTTTCTATAGGTTTTGTAGGTAACAGTTCATGTCTCCGCATATGTACTTTACAGATGCTCGAGGTACTAGTATCTATTTTGTATTTTCTATTTTGTACTTTGGCCTTTTGTACGGAGCGGAAAGCAAGTCCATTTTCCTCCCGTCTTTCTACAACCTGAAGATCAGAGAGAAAGAGATGTAGTAAATGTAGAAGGCATGTGTATGGAGAATGGAGAATGGAGCAGGGAGACATTGGCAACAAAAATGGTAAGAGTAACAGTTAGAATGTCGGTAGTCGGTAGGTGATCTCTAGCATCTCTCTCTGAGGACACTGACTTTCTCCTTTCTACTTTGTACTTTTTGTACTTGCGACTTTCCTTTCTTTCCCATTTGCTCAATGTCCCATAGATAACCTTGATGTGAAAAAAAAGAAAAAAAAGGCAACTAACGGAATGCAGAGTCATTGATTGGAACGTGTAGGAAACTCTTGTAGAAATTCGGCGCCTCGAATCCAGAACCTAAAATCTAGAATCTACAATCTACAATCTACAATCGAGAGTCGAGAGTCCTGAATTCATTCCATTCCGAGGACACACACGATTGAATATAATACTTCAAGTTCGGAAGTACACATCTTTGATTGTGTATGTTTCGAGTTGGGGTGGAAGAGAAAGTGTACTCTTTACTTTTTGCTTTGCTTTGCTTTGAGCACCATTTCTTCTTCTTTTTTTCTATTTCTCGTCACATTTCACTTTAAAATATACAACCTTTTCGGTATTTTTTCTTATAGGGATCGTCTCACTAAAGAGTAACGACTATAGACTATAGTCTATGCATATGGATCTACATACAACTACGCTTGATTCTAGATTCTTGATTCTGAAGTGAAGCATTCAAATGTCATTTCCAATGCTGATTTTCATCCAAATCCAAATCCAAATCCGAATCTGTAAACCCAAGTTGTGCATAAACGAAGCGTAGTACGTAGTTTTCCCATTTTACTTTTTATATACTTGTACACTGTAGATTGCAGACTGTAGATTGTAAATAGTAAATTGTAAATTGTCAGTCGGCAATATATGCAAAATACGGTAGATTCTTCCTTTTGTGGCAAAATCCGTATCCCCAGAGGAAAAGAGAAGGAGAATATCTATTTTTTGCAATTGTCTAACAATTCTTTCTTACACAGTCGTGTGTACTGTTTTTATTCCCATTTGAGAAATACAGTACAGAAGTACAGAACGGCAGTAGTAGAAGAACAATCTGAGTGGGAAATTGAATTTGAAATCAGCAACTGTGTAACTGTATAATACAGATAAATTTACTATTGACTATAAACTCTTTGAAGGAAGAAAAAGAGAGAGAGGAAAAGAGTGGGCTCGTTATTTATTGTGTATTGTTTCTGCTTTGTACTTTGTAGTTTGTAGATCATGGCTTTGGGCGCTCTTTATTTGAATTTGAATAAGAATTCAAATTCTGCAAAAAGCAGAAGACAAGAGTTATCTACATTAAAAGTCGGTGCATTTTTCTGCAGCTTTTGTTGACCGTTTCAACGGTGTATAAATATTATCTTGTGTGTAGAATGTAGAATGTATATAATCCATCTTTTGATGATTTCTCTTAAATTCTGAGTTGAACTAAATACAGATTTTACCGATAAAGTGGAGTGAGGCTGACCAGGGTTCTGTGGATGAAGTAAATCCTGTGTGGAGTTGGATGAAAATACAGATAGAAGATAGAAGTAAAATGAAACAACTTTTTTATTTTTTAAAAACTGCTGGCTGCTGGAGTTTTCTGGAGATTGCTGGAGAACTGATTGAAACTTTTGTTGTTGTCTATTGAGCATTGAGAATTGAGAACTAGAGAAAAGAAGAAATAAGAGAGTAAAAGATAGAAAAGAGGTTCGTTCCGTTTGACTAGTTTCAACTCCAACTACCTCGCCCATTCTAGCTATCAAGTATTTTCCCATTTTTATGGCTTTGAATGACACAGATGAGAGAGACAACATCTGGATTTGATAAGTGTTATCGCTTATCGTTTACTGCCAATGCTGGTTTTATTTTGTGTCTTGCCTTGTGCCTTGTCTCATCTCGTCTTTTCTTATCTTGTCTCGTATAGACAGATTAATCTATTCGATTGATGGACCACTTCAAAGAGCAAACTGGATTCAAAAGGAAAAAGATGGTAAATAACATAAATCATACACAATGTGCAAAAGAGCTTACCTCTACACTCTACACTCTTTACTCTACAAACTGCACAGTATTTTTACTTGCTCAACTTTTTGAAATTGATGAAACGAGAAAAGAGACTCAAAGCTCAAAGCATACAAAAAAAAATTCTACCTCTATACTTTTACACAATTGGTTTGAAAAAACGTGGAGGATGGAGCTTTGAATGTGGGTTACTCTTTACTGTTTACTGGTGGATGGGAAATTGAATTTATTTTGATTTTTGAAATTTCTATATATTTCCGTAGATTTCAAAGTGTACAGTGTACAGTTTTTGTATGGTCGTATTTATTTCGTTGTGACAATGCACATCATTTTTTTTAGTAGTTTCATATTCTTTGCTGTCTTTGTCTTGGTCTTTATTCTTTATCTACGAATATGTAAGGGTTTCCTCTCGTTGAATTATATAAGAGTGAGTGTGTGTCTTCTGTCATGTTGAATCCACAGTTATCCGTGTGAAATGAAGGCACTCGGGAAATCAAAATCAAAAAGTATCATTACGTAACAGACTTTTCTGGTTCTGGTTCTGGTTCATGGAGGACGAAGAATATGTGTAATGTGTATGTCTATTGAATATAGAATATAGAATATAAAAGATGAAACATGAAAGACATAGAACCTAGAAAAACGGGCAAGTCCATAATTGTATGGTGTATGGTGTATGTTGCATGGGTACTAAAAATAATAATGATGGTGGAAAAATAAGCTTTTTGAATCCCATGAATTTTGCATTTACACCATCAAATATTGACGTAAAAAAAAGGAAAGAGAAAGAAAGAAAGAAGGTGATTCACATCCTCATCTTGAGTCTAGAGCCTTGAATGTAGAGTGTAGAGCGTAGAGTGTATGGTCTAGAGTTTTGAGGGAACATATTCCAAAGGACCAAAGGAATCATCATCAAAGGGAAAATAAATGTTGAGAAGCTGTTCACTCTTCATATTCCTACTCCTCTTTAATGGATGTACAATGTACAATGTACAGTGTACAATGTACTGTATTCTGATCGTTTCTTTTCCCGTCTCGCCTCCTCTTCTCTCTCTTCTCTTCTATCGAGAGTCGAAGGCAAATTCAGAGTCAGAGTCAGAGTCAGCGTCAGAGTATAAGTACAAAGTACAAGTTACGAGGTATACCTTCTAATGTATTCAAGTCACATCTTATTACGTAAGCCGTCTGATTTTAAAAATTGCCTTTGAAATAGTCGTTAGAAACCAAAGGAAGAGGAGGAGGTGGAAAATAACGTTGAAGAAGGATCCTACATCCTATTTCCTATATTCTAGGCACTACACTTTATACAGTGTAGATTGTAGACTGTAGACTTTACTTCCTATTCATCCTATGTACACTTGGTTTTATTTTTATTTTCTGTTTTGCATCTCATGTTGGGTGCATCTCAAACTTGAAAATTTGAAACTCAGAACTGTATATTGAAAATAAAATGTTGGATGTGGATTTGAATTTGGATTATCTGCATACACATTTGTATACTGAGCACTGAGCACCGAGGAAAAATACATACAATATACAGTATACAGGGCGTATCATAGAGCAAACAGAAAAGTTGGCATGTACTTTAGTACCACTTCCAGTGCCAGTGCTGATAACTGACAAGTCATAGAGAAATCATTAGCATCATCAACTCTTCCAGCTTACCTTTTACATTTTAATATTATTTCACTTTCTCTCTCCTCTCTCCTCTCTACTTTCTATCCACCGACTACTGACTACTGACTACTGACTGCCGAATACAATCCCTACTTTTTATTCCAATCATGTCTGTGAATGGGATGCTTCTGCTTCCTTTTGGGAGTTAAGCCAATTTTTTTTCGCCTAGTAATGGCAATGGCAATGGCAATGGCAATGGCAATAGTAAAACAAAGAATTTGTTTGTTCCATCACCGAGAAGCACAAGAAAGTCTCAAGGACCGTATCACTCTCTTTCTTTCTTTCTTTCTTTCTTTCTCTGGAAGAGAGGAAGAGACTGACGAGTAAATAATACATGTGGAATGGGAATTATTCAAGCCGTGCGGATTTTACATGGTGTATGTTGGATTGCGGATGCATGGAACATCGAGGTGCGTTTCCAATTTCAAGTTTCCAATTTCCAGCTTCGAGTCTTCGAGTCTTTGAGTAGTCGAGTCATTCAGTTGTTCAGTTGTTGAGTCTCGAGTCGTCGAGTCCAGAAGAAAAGATAATATGAGGAAACATCATGTACCATACCAAATAAATACTAGAGTGAAGAACGTAGAAGAAACAAGGGAAATTTCCATGCACAAAAACAATATTACCCACAGATACAAATTACAGTTGTTCAACTCTCTGCTTTGTTATTTGTTTTTACTAGTATCTGTATTTGTATTTCCCCGTAGCCAAATTTCCTCTCATTTCACCTGATTTTCATTGCTGCTTTGCGTGCAAATCAGTTGTTGGCCAGTAGACCAGCATCCAGTATTCAAGTTTCATTTTTGTAAGTGGAACCAGCCGTCATAACTCATAACTCATAACTATCTACGAGACACTAGATACTGCAGAACACTAGATGAAATTTCATCCGACCAGGTTCTTCATATGAATACTTGGAATCATATTTAGACATCCTGAATTTTCACTGCAGCTGGAGGGAAGTATCAGAGGAATTTGTGTATACTTTTGTCTTTTGCTGTTTAAAAGTATGTACAATGTACAATGTACATTTTCACGAGAGATGTTGTACATTGTACAATGTGCATGTTTGCAATAACCCTGAAAAATAACAATGTTTTTCTATGTAAATACACGGTCGTTGTAATTTTTTGGCTGACTGAGTCTAGACTCTAGATTCTAGAGTCTTGAGACTAGTGAGTGAGAGGGAATTTCAAATTCAAATCCCATGTCAAACGCATATTCAAAAACCAACTAACCAACTGTTTCTTTCCATGAAATCCCTACATATAAAACACGGGGAAAGGTGGAAAAAAATATTGATGGCCTTTTACTCAGTTTAATGATGAACAAACTCGGAAAGGTAGAGCGGGAAAGATATTGTGTACATTCTACATTCTGCATTGAAGATGAGGGAAAATATTGAACTCAGACCTCGAGATGGGGAAAGTAAACAATGCTGAGAAGAAATTTAGAGTGATATTTTCCCTGTTTTCCAATACACCCTTCACATTTCATAAACTTGAAGCAAAAAGCAAGAAGCAAGAAGAAAGTCTTAACCTTGTCTTTGTTTTATGTTTTGTCTTTGGCTTGCTGTAGTGAGATTTCAAGTACTCGGGATTCTCAATTTATCTGCAAAGCCTCGAATGTTCGCCCATCCCCAGTCCCCATACTTTGAATTTTGGACGGATGACATGAATATTTTAATCAAAATTTTTATAGCATCCGGAAATACTGATATTGATATTGATCAATGATGCTTACGGAATTCGTTTTGATAAAAAATAGGAATTTTTACGCAAGCCATGATTTTACATTTTTTTATATACATGTTCAATGTTCAAATACAGGAGTAAAAAAATAGATGTACAACAGTTTCCTCCCATTTTGAAACCATAACTGAAGAGGGAAATTCCATGGAAATTCCTGGCTCAAAAACTTGAGAGTTGTCCTGTTCTCTTCCATACTTTATACTCCTTACTTTTCAATTTCCATCTTCTATTTTTTATCTTACATCTTACACATTAGACTCTTCTTTGCACACACACTCTTTAAAAAAGAAAAGTTTGCCCTCATACCGGAATTCTGAATCCAACTGAATATAAAAGTCCGACTCAACTATCACCTCTGCTACTTAATTTAAAAAAGCCTGATTCAAAAAAAAGCCAGATGGAAAAAAACAGGGTGACAAAGTACAAACTACACGTGGAGATGAAGAATGAAGATCAGGATGGTGAAATGCAAACAAAGGGGAAGAATGAATTCACATCAAATGAGTGCTATGTTCTGAGTTCCGAGTTTTGAGTTTTGAGTGTCAGTGTTCACAGGAACCAAAAAATGTTTGTTTGACAAAGAATCCAGCCAGAACCCAGTGAAAAGTGGGACCTCAAACTTTTTTTTCTTTTCTCAACTTCTTTTTTTCTTCTTTTTCTTTTTCTTCTTGTGCATGCGTGTGCATCTCTTTCTTCAATTTTCCAGTTCAAAAGTCTTGAAAAATCTTGAGAAACGGTAAAAGTTTCAATAGAAAAACCTTGAGGGCTCTTCTTGCATAACATTTGAAGAAACAACAAAACTGAATACTGAGGCAACAGCCGAGTGGAGTCATGTTTGAATGAAAGAATATAAAATCCTCAATACTCAAGATGTGAGACTCGGCTGTTGGAAACGACAGGCAGAAAAAAAGTAAAACACAAAAAAATGTTTGACAGAAATAATACACACTTGTAACTTGTAGCACGACGGGCTTTCCAGTGGTGAAAAGAGTTGGCGAGTCAACGAGAGAAAAATAAGCACATCTATATCATATAATATTATATTATACGAAGGCAAGAAAGTCTAGATTCTAGATTCTAGAGATCAGATTACTTGTCATAAAATTCATCCTCAACACTCTTCACATGAATTGGAGGTCGAGTAAGAGAAAGAGGGCGAAAGAGAGAGGCGAGACGGATTGTAAAAATACAGAATACACTCAATGTTCCGGCTGCCATAAATATTGTCATTTTCTCCTTTATCGGTTCTCAACTACTACTGACGACGTCGTTAAAACACGTATGTATACATGCAGCTAGTGTGTCTTATTTTGTTACACTATACAACACCTTCTACCCTATACTTATTTCGTATACGTAATTGCATGTACATGATTAAAAATGGGTGAAAAAAAAATCTCTCGGAAAATCTGTGACGAAATATATGTACAGTTGTACACTGTAATTCCAAGCTATCATTTTACTAACAAGCTAAAAGTTCCCTTGGATCGTAACCTCCCTCTCATTTGCCATCTGATCATCTTTCTTTATTTCTTTCTTTCTTTCTGTGAGCACTCAACTCTCATTTTGAAGTATGGTGCGTCTGGATAGGAAATTGGATTCAAGAAGATGATTAGGCTTCAATCCAACCGCCAATTGGAAATAAAACTGAAAGGACGCAGTACACATAATTTAGGAAATTGGTAAAAAAACTCCAAATCATTTGCAGAGCATGATGATCAAAATATAGTTACTTTGACCTTTAACACGTGTTGATTCTGACGCCTCTAAAATCCAAACTACACAAAAAACTACAAGGGGACAACAAAGTTGGTCAACTTGTCACAAAAATCAAAATCAAAATCAACAAAGTTCAAGTAGCTGGTTAAAAAATGAGGAAACACGGGAACAGTTTATTTCAGAAAGTAAATATCCACTGTCCACTGCCCGCTCATTGTCCGCTGTTCGCTGTCCGCTCTTAATTAAAAATAAATTAACAGGTACACACAACAACCTTGTAGATGCTCAAGTTTTGTCTCCTGGTCTGTTTTACTTTTTACTACGTGTGTCTGTTGAATTGAATTCAAGTGTGTTGACACAAACGGAGGAGGTTATTAGGAAACTGAAACTGTGAAAATGGTAATAAAAGTTGAGCAACTTACATACTACACACCGTATGTTGTATGTTGTATGTTCCAACCAAAGCTTGAAGCTTGGAGCTGGAGAGCTCGGAGCAATTTCCAACATTGCAATGGCCATTAGTCTAGATTCTAGATTCTAGTTTCTCTACTCTCTAGATTCTGCATTCTAGATGGAAGTTGTGGCAAGGGGAAAGAACTGTGAGCTTTCACTGACTGAGTCAGTCAGTGAAAGTGGAGTAGATGGTGAAATTCAATATTAAAAGCTCTAAATTCTTCCACGTGTAAATGTAAAATGTATATCCAGTACCCAGTCCTCCATGTAGCTATACTTATGTATGTAATCTAAATATCTGTATACTTGTCTGTATACTCTGTATGGATTGAGATTCGGATTTTGGTCCAACTCTGCATGTATAATACATAATGTATAATGTATAACTGAAAATGCACGGAGGGGTGAATAAAACTTTAAAGCCCCGGCTTTCACTCATTGTCAGTTGTCAGTGAAAGTAGAAAGAGAAGAGTGAAGTAGAGTTGAGTTGCCTCCAATTACCTAATGTGACAGGAGTAAATCTTTGCCACATTACATTACTTGCATCTTGCTCTTTCTAGTTTCTCATCACTATGATCAGCTCCGCTCTCTCAAAGTATTTCTTTTTATTTTATTCCCACTTTCTCTCTCTTTTACCTCACCACCGCTTTCCCTTCTCCCATTTCCCATTTCATATGTCACATGTATTTTTCACAAGTTTTTCAAACTGCATACTTGTCTATTGTCTCCTCACTCCAGCACTTTTCTTGTGCCATTTCTGTACTGACTACTTAAATAATGTACAATGTACGAATTTGTTTTGCTCCTTCTGAATTTCATCATTTTGACACTAGCGGAAATGCCTTCCCGTCATCAACTGTCTGTGCTTGTATCTTTTGTTTATTGTTTTGTTTCTATAACTTTATTGACGTGCTCAATGCTCAGTACTCAGTCCTTTTATACAAAATGCAGTCTAGAGCTGATGATGTTTAAGGAATCCTCGCCCTTGTTTTAACAGAAGCGAATGACAGACAGGAGAAAGTGCATGAAAAATATGTAGACTTTAAAAGGAACCAACTTGAAATGTACAACTTACAAATGCTGACACTGCTAGTCGCTAGTGTATGATGCAGGTTTTCTTTTTATCAAGGGAATAAACCTGAAAAAATTAGGATGAAGGCTGATTCGTAATTTGGTAGAAATTGAAAATATCTACATGTACAATTTACAATGTACACATGAGTCATATAAAATCCTCCGAAATTCATCATGGGTTTACAAATTGCATGATGGCAGCATATCAGAATCACAATCTCACAATTCCAGAACCCAAACTCCAGACTCTAGAAAAGATGCACAAAGAGACGGACTGAGTACATATTACACTCATATCAAATTATTTTTTCCTAGAGGAAAGTTAAAAAATGCTTCCTCAGAATTTTGTTTCATGAAGAAAAAAACTTATTCTAGAAGGTAGAAAGTAAAGAAGGTGTGTAGTGTATAGTGTACGGTGTAAATTGCACAAAGTCCTGAGTCCTATTCATCCATCAAGAAGAAAAAACTTTTCCAGCTCTTTTCATAGATGTTCTTTTCCTTTCCCTTTTTTCCCTTTGATTTTGATCAATTATACGTATACAAATACAAATGCAAACACACTACGTTACATTATAAACATTAGTAGAAGCTTCCCGTTTACTTTTTTGCTTGTTTGTTTGTGTGTAGGCATTTCCCTTTTACTCTTACTCTTCTTCTTACAAATTATGATACTGTACGCTTGGTTGATTTCCCTACGTGTGGAAAAATCCTCATGGCTTTATATTTCCCATTATGCATTTCCAGATTTGAGATTTGAGTTGGCGAAAAAAAGAGAAGGAGAAGAAGATTCTTCCTCCTACCTATGCTATGTACAATGTATAATACTGTGAATTGTGATACAAAGTTCGTATATATTATTTACACACATGTAAAGTTTACAGTGTACAATGTACAGATTTTAATGCTACTGATCCGCATTACTTTTACTATTTACTAGTAACTAGATATGCAGATGAAGGATGCATATTGCATATACTGTAATATTGTGGATTTGTATGACTAAAGTATCTAGAAAAATCTAGACAAGAGAAATTTGCTAGCGGCATCCTTTCTCTCTCTTCCCGTTTGAAATGCAATCCAAGGAAAGGAAGCGGAATCCGAATCCGAATCGGAATATGAATAAACTAAGTAAAAGCCATTTTGAAGCTGAATAAACAGGAGATAGTAGATGGTGCAAATCTCCATCAGGAATGAGCAAAGAGATACTTTTTTCCCTACATTTTACATACATACGATTACTTGGAGAAAGTGGAGAAGAGTACATAGCATGTAGAATGTAGAATGCGGACGCGTTTTTCTTCCGGTGTTTACTGTCTAGACCTTCCAAATTGAGACATCTAACTGTAAAAAATGATTCACATTTACGTTTCTTTCCAAGGAAAACTTTGTCATTTCATTTCCCAGTGTGACATTTCATTCTTCATCCCAAATTCCCTCTTACATACTTTACACGTTATGCTACACTCTACACTCTACACTCTACACTTTCCCTTCTACTTTGTCCATGTTTTTATGCTTCATGCTCCATGCTGTGAACTAGGAGAGGAGAGAAGTGATACCATTTGTAACATGTAATCTCGGTCTTCACCATTAGCACTAGCATTTGCAATGTATACTGCACAGTGTACAGGGGTTATAAAGTACAAAGTAGAATGTACAAACTCACGCTACTCCTTCTACGTTCTACATTCACTTTGTGGTAAGATGAATAATATCCCAGTTTTCTGCATAGTATTGATGCTACAAGAAAGAGGAGAGTACATATAAATGTACGACAAAAAATTAGGAGGAAAGGTATCGTAGTCATTTTTATTTTTATTTTACTTTTGCGACCAACACAAATTTCTGGAAAAAAGAAACATGTACTTTTCCAACTTATTTATGAAAAAACATGAAACATTCTGTAAAGAGTGTGAATTTCTATTAGTAGCCCACACACATAAACACACTTATATTTTTTGCAATGTTCATTTTCAGTCCAGATTCTAGATTCTACATTCTGGATTCCAGCTTCTAGAGGAATTGAGTTACTATGATTCTAATTTTCTGCCGCATTAGTTTAGTGTAACCTTGATGTTTGAAGTTGAATACTCTGACTTCTGAATTTTAACACGTGCCTGTGTAGATGTAAACTCAACACTCAAAGCCCTACATATTTTTTTAACAGGGATAGCTTTTTCAAGTATGATTTGGATGCATTCGGTGTTAAGTATCTTAAGATAGTATGTATATCAGTATGGCATCTTTTCTTACTTTTTATTTACTACGTAGTACACCCAAGCTTTTAATTTATTTAAGAGTGCAGAGTAATTTATTTTATGCGCTGAAAATACACGTGTCCTGACTATATGCATGATATGCTTGCTGAAAAAAGAAAAAAGAAAGTTGAACTACATAATAAACTTGAACTTACTTGACAAGTTGGAGGTTCTCTCTTGGAATTTCCTTAAGATCGGTCAAGCTGAAGGTTTCTCCTCCAAATTCATAATTTGGATTATACTCGGACAAGAGTGCACCCCCTGGACCAGAGGCGGCTCGAAGACGACTCAATTGCAATTCTGGCCCACCAAGCATTTTTCTTCGAATAATTGCTGCCTTCTGACGTTGATATCTATTATCTGGAAACACATATAAATAAATATGTTTGAAATGCCACAGCCACAGTTTTTATACTCGTACAATTTACTTACAATTTACAATTAGCTTTACTATTATTATTTCCTTGAATATCGAATGTTCATAGAGGAATTAACTTAACTCTAAAAATACTAAAACTAATACCAAGTCTCTTGTATAAGTGATCTTATAAATCGTACACGTCTTTTTTCCCCTTGGACAACTGAATACTGAATTGAGGTAGGATGCTTTGAACTCTGCTTGAGAATTGAAATTGAGAACTCACTACACTTGGAGTTGGAATAATTCAATATTCAATATATTCCGATGAAACAGGTACCACTTAAAGATCTATTTATGGCGATGGAGAGAGTACAACAAGACAAATGTTGTCTTTGTCTTTTGCCTGTATTTATGTATTTAGTATTTATTTAGACATGTATTAAATGGCAAAGTTCAATACACGTGGAAATAAAATATAAAGTAGGAATCTTAAGCGCGAGAACCCCCCACGAGGACATAAAAGCTTCCTAGAAGTATTAATTCTGGTTTGTTGAAAGGGACGTAATTGTTCCAATTAAGTTGAGACCTTAATGTTATTACTATTGTCCTTGTAGAATTGTAGCTTTGTAGTTTTCCCAGTTTCCCAGTTTCCCAATTTCCATGTAAGACCGTGTGACGAAAGCTTGCTTTTACCATTTCCGCACTTACTGTAGTATTTTGTATTTTGTACATATTTAGATTGTAGATAGATACCAATAACCAGTATCGTAACTGGGAAAAGACACGCCACTAAATGGCTTTGAGGAAAACCAGTTATATCTCTATCCATAAATGTTGACAATTTACTCATGTTCATAATTCTCTAGTCTCAAGTCTCCAGCTTCAAAGTTTTATTCTCTCATTTGACCTTTATACTTTCTACTTTCTACATGCTCATGTTCATGTGAATGGCATACATACAGATTTTCATTTGTACTTGTATCTACTGTACACATTTTGTATTTGTATAGCTACTGTTGTATAGCTACTGTTTACTGTATACGTCAATCGTCAATGGAATAGTCTAGCAATAAGAACGGCTTTTATGTGACAAATAGTGTACTGGGGTTTACTTTGGAATACCGTAAAAGCATTAATCTGTGTCTTAATCCTCAAGTCTGTTATTGCCATTTTCATGTTCATGTTCATTGTCATTGTCATTCACTTTCTTTGGAATTTTACGTCATTCCAAAATATAACTATAGATAAATAAATAGATGGATCCAATTTCATACAATTCTTCAGCTAATGTGAGCACATTAAATTAGATAGAATGGGGTTTGGTCAGATCCAACAACCAAAGTTGAGCTTCTTCTTCTTCTTCTTCTGCTTCAACTACGAAAAGGAATACTAAAACAAATACTAATACTAATACTGCGTATTTGTATAGGCTCCAACTGCTTAAAATTTCTGTTTGTCTCTTTGTTTGTTGGTATTTTGTTTATACTATGTTTTGTCTTAAATACCTGTATATTGTATATCTACCTCAACTCCTTTGGCATTGACTTGGACTTGGAGCTGGTCTGACATTGAAAATAACATTAGTGTCATTTACATTGCTCTTCCTCTCTTTCTTAGTGTATAGTGTACTGTCCTCTGTTTACTCTGTATTAGCAAGTTACTTCCCATTTCTTGTCTCTTTTCTTCTCTGTTCTCCATTCTCTATGTTCAATGTTCATCCTGATACTGCGTTCAACTGTGTAAATTTGTGTACCTTTCAGATCCTGGCTTTGGCTTTGGCTTTGACTTTGAATTGACTTGACTTCACTAGAGTTGAATTTCTTGGGTGTAACTTTCACATCATCCACAGTTTAATTTCCTCTTTCCTACTCAGCTTGCTGTCTCAACCTATTTCCTTTCCCCTTGTTTATACTGTACTTGTACTTGTGTACTTTATGCTACACCAATGCTATGTTTCTTCATTTCTTCATTTCTTCCCTGTACACAAACAGTGGGCTTAAAGTAAAGTAAAGTACACTACCCGTTTTTGCATGGCTTGGAATTCTCCAATTTAATCTTTGGAGACTCAACTTGCTTAATTTGTATGTCACTGGATCTTTGTTATGTGTTTTGTTTTGTGTATATTATTTTCTGTGTACATTTGTGCACAGAGGCTTTTGACGTATTTTGTATTTTATATGCATAAAAAAGCTGATATAGATATAGATGTAGACTAACCAGAAACTAACCTCTTAATGCCTCAAATTTCAATAACGATGGTCCTCACAATATGCACGATATGCACAAGATGGACAACATAACCCTAATCTAATCTGCAAAGTTTTATGTCGGTAAAGTCATAATGTCTACAGATAAAATGAAAAGTGTACAAAGTACAATGTACAATGTACAGTCAGATTGAAGACTGAAGAAAACAAGTTGAAGCTCAAGTTGAAATTGAAGTTGAAGTTTACATGATTTGAATGACTCGGTCATTTACAGTGATGACAAAAGTTTCAAGATTATTCATATCATGTGCATACTAAACTCACAAATGAGTTGAAATGTTTCAACATTTTTTCATGTCATTTCATTTCATTTCACTAAACTCTAAGGTCTAAACTCTAAATTCACTAATCTAGTATACTAAATGTAGTATCATAAAAAGAGTTGTGAAGGGTAATGGTTTTAATTGAATTTTAGACGTTAGGAAACACAAGCTTCAAATTAAGATGTATAAAAAAGGTACTTACATAGCCACATACAAAGGAGTCCAACGATGGCAAAGATGATGAGACTTAGTGCAAGTAGGCCCACTAGTAAATGTCCTGGAGGTTGAGGGAAAGCTGTCAAAGGAGAATATAAAAAAATCACAGATTAATCCAAAGCGTAATAAGGTACATGTATAAATAACTAATTTTTAATGTCTATCTAAATCAAAGACAAAATATGAAATTATGCTACAGTGCTACAGTCAAGAGTCAAGAGTCAAGAGAATAACATTTTTCATGGTGTTGTATCCTCCATATGGGTAAATTTTAAATTCTGTGAACGTATGCTTTTGTGTTGTACAAATTTAAATGTTTCTGAGAATCTTGTGTTTATTTTTGTACACTCAAGTTTTTAAAAATTCATAAATGTCCCGACATGGGCAATTTATAAAAGGCATCTATTTACAGTATGTACTAAGATTAGAATTTTATTCCCATGATGATACATTATAAAAATATACCTAGTACCTACTGGCTACTACACTGTACAGTATTAGTTGAGTAGTATTAGATTTTCAGATTGCAGGTGCTGGGAAGTTGGATGTTGGAAACTGGAAATGGCAAAGAGTCATGTGCCTTTCCATGCCGATTTCTCTCATATGACATGATACTTTTTTGTACAGAGCCCACGTCCAATCTTGTAAAAAAGAAGCGTACCACTTTGTACATTGAACATTGAACATGCTACATACTTTTTACATATTACACACTCCATACCGACTTGGAATTCAAAACTCGTAAGAATTGCATGGAAAACAGGAGTATGCATACATTATACATTATACATTACACAAGACACAAGATGTTGAGAGTTGGAAGTTGAGAGTTGAGAGTGTGCATAAATAAATAACGAGGAGAATCTCTCCATTTTCGCTTTATTTATGCCTTGAGGTTTTTTTCCAAGCTCTCCTCTCTATTTTCTACCCGCTCCTCGGCTCCGTGTCCTCTGTTCCACCTCTCACACTTTTAAACCTCCACTTTCTAAGCTCTTCTCTCTTCTGCTTCTAGTCTCTAGTCTCTTCATCTACGAGTCTACGAGTGTACGAGTCTAAAAGAGAGCTGGAGCAGTAAAACAGGGAAATTTAATAAGAAGATATCGTATGAAAAAAATAGAGAGTCGGGGACACCGTGACATGGAAGGACATGACTTTAGATAGCAACTACTGTAGTTCGTAGGTTGAACCGAAACTGGAATAGAAAACGAGAGATGGAAAATGCAAAACTTTGAGGGTCTATCACTGCCTCTTCTTGTACCGTGTACATTGTACATTTATATGCACGGTATAGGTAGTTGCCAGTTTTTTTTTCTTTTAGTACCTACATTTCTAGTATGCATTGAGCATTGAGCGGAATATATAACTGTTGAGATTCATTGTTTCCATTTCCAGTTTCCAGGAGAATCTCCCTCTGGACCATATTTTTCATTCACTCTGGAATCTGGAATTTAATATTGAATCCTGGGAACGAGGAACTCTGTCAGCTGTGATTAAATTAGAGAGCATCCGTTCTCTCCGCACTTGCTTCATTTCATCTTCTTTTCTTTTTTTTCTTCTTTCTCTCTCACTGACTGTCTTCTTTTTTTTAAAACACAAGCTCACTGCATTTTAATGTATAGAGAGTAGAGAGTAGAAAGTAGAAAATAGAAAGTACGTCGTGATTTCAATTTCCAAGAACTAAAAATGTTAACATTCATTATGCACAATTTTTACTCGACCGTATGAAATAAAGTCGGCATAATAATAATATTATAATTATTTTCTATTACCTCTTCCTCTTTTCTCATGTTTTATTTCTTATTTGAATTCTTGAATCTTGAATCTGTACCTATCTTTAGTTTTTTCATTAAAAATTTAAAGCATTTTTTGGACAAGATTCATTCAAAATCGATATGTCATTTTTATGAAACTTGTTTCATTTTCCCATGAAAATACTGTGACACAATGTACACTGTAGTTAAATGTTAGTTATATTTATAGACTATTGTTGGATAGTTTTGGTGAATATTATCTGTATACATATGTTTCATTTTTCATTTGTCCTATACTCTAGAATTTATACTCTTGATAGAAAAAATACCAGGATTGAGCCATTGAAAATCTAGACTCCAGACAGACAATTTTTACAGTCAGTAGTAAAACTGGTAATATTTATTTAGAATGAAATATCTTTGTCTTTGTCGGTATCTTTGTACTTCCTACTTTGTATTTTCTTGTACAGTATTTTTTTGGTTATTTTATTATTTTACTATAGCTAAATTTGATACATTTGATTTTCCTTCCTTGGATCTTGGATCTAGTTTATATTGATCTGTTTCATAAAAAAATAAATAATAAAAGACACGTCAGCTTTCAACTATCAAATTTCATATGAATCTTTCCAACTTTGTAACTTTGATACAAAAAACGTACGACGTACAACCTTACACAATAAAACAATAATGATATGATACAAAAAAAGAGGGAAAGGAAAATAAAAAATCAAGACGTGAAGATAGAAAAGATAGACGATGAAACTGACAACAAAGTGATAAACGTTGTCATTCTGTATTTGGTATTTGAACAATGGGAAAGTTGTACGGACCTGAAGCGACACACTTTCTACTTTCTACCTACACATACACATAATACATAATAAATAATACAACACAAAAACCAAAAGCAGTCACAACCAATGACTAAACTAACAGGCTCAGTCAGTGGAAATCTAAGGTAAGGCAAGAAAACGGAAGACGTGAAACGGAAAAAGAGGAGAAAGCAACTCAACTCAACTCTCCTGTCACCTGTCAACAACAAGTTATTCCGCTCACTTGCATCCAAAAAATATACATGTACAATGTACAATATATACTATAGGCATAAAATACTTGTGTATTGTGTATAGAAATGAAACCAAAATATCTAAAATCCCTGGAAAATGACATTTTCAAAATGTCAATCATGTGATTTCAAAATGATAATAAAAATCAATGTCAGTTTTAACTCGTGATTAAAAACTCGGTTAAAAACTAAATGTAAAAAAAATACTCATGTATCTTCATAACAAATGACGAATGACGAACGGAAGTAAACCATGAAGGAATTCCATGATTTTATGATTTACCCAAAAAATGCGTGTACCCAGAAATTTGGGAAAGGAAAAAACGGAATAACATACAGATAAAAGTATAGCTTTACAAAAGTTGCCAAAGTTTTTCAAACGGACACTGGCTGTGAGTGACTTTTGTCACAAGAATTTTATACAAGATTCACAAGTGTCACATATGCTGGTGTATATTTTTATGTCTCTGAGAAAATACCATTGTGCATGGAAAATATCATGTAAATCCCTGTGGGAGATAACATGACGTCTTTGGATAAATGTTAAATGTATATCCACTATTTCTTTCATGTACAATGTACATTCTACAGTGTACAGTGTACAGGCTTTCTTTGTGTCATGTATTTCGTCTTCATCTTCATCCTGTTTGATATCCTACCAAAGAGATCCACCAAATATCACTGTGGCAAATAGGGCAGAAAAAACAACAAAAGAACCGGATTTCAAATATATCTATTTATATGGAGCTTATCCCATGTTTCACATGTCTATAGACGTATACGTGTGTAAGCAGAATATGTGGTATCCATAATACGTATGACAACTGTAACTGTAACAGTTGCTACCATGTTTTACAACACAATATCTATTCGCTATTCGCACATCTTGTAACTTCAAATACAACTCTAACTTTTACTCCCGCTTTCATGAGCAGTGAACTGGGTTTGGAGTCTAGGATCTAGAGTCTCGACTATGGATAAATAATGGATGTAAAACAATGTTATTGTTGCATAACATTTGAGTGTTTGACTCTTTGACTATTTGACTATATTTGACATAAAAGACACAAGATAAAAAAGAAAGAACCTTTACACTTACTTTGACAAGAGGCTCGGTCTTCCATCAAGATTGTATTTTCTGGACAAACACAAGTTGAGTGAATATGGTAATCATCCAACAGAACACAATGATAGTCACAACCACATGCTTTCTCCAGTGACGGAATAATCACCACAGCACCTGGACCGTCATGAGTGGAGTCTTCTTGTGATGAGTGCATTCCACCTGAAAGGAAAATAGAGAAGAGAACCAATAATAAATAATAACCTCTTGTTTTTCATAACAATGATACTCACAGTGAATAAATAGCTGTACACTGTACAATATACATTTTACATTTTACATGCAAATGAATGTAATTACCAACTGATACTTTACAGAGTTTAGAGAAAAAAGTTTTACGTGCAAAAACTAATACTGGATCTATTCATCTATCTGTAATCCCCGTCTCTTTCTCTTTCTATAATCTACAATGTAGTATGTATCAAATTTGCGCTGTGCTGTTGTACTAAACTTTTGTCTGATGTATACTTTTCAAGCATATTTGATACAAGAATTTACGTATGTATAGCTGCTTTAGTGGCCATTAATGGTGAATTATGCACACCATTCTCCTATTGCATATTGTACTATATACTATGTATATAGGTACTTTTGCTAAGAAGAATCAAACTGATCCAAAGACCCTGAAGAAACTTTCTCCATTTCGGGAGAGAAACGCGGCGTAAAAACATCCCCGCAACAGCAACAACAACGCACAGTACTAACGCTAACGACAAGGACAAGAACAAGAACAAGGACAACGGTAACGGTAAGAGTTTGCTCCATTTATAAATAATGGCAAGTTCCATAATGAATACGAAACTTTTGTGTTGGAAAATCTTGCTATTCATTAATTTCAGCTTTGACACTACATGAGCCCATGTTCAACGTTCAGTGTTCAGCTCCGCTCTTCCGTTGTCGTTGTTAGTTGGTATTGTCAGGATTTTAAGATATATACGCTCATTAATAAAGAAAGTCTATCGATATCGACGGTTGATATATTGTAAAACAGAAGATATTATTTTCTTATGAGAAAGGAATTTGGAATAGTCTCCAATCTCTCTTTATTCCTTAGGACAATTAGGAATATGTTGTATGTTGTAGGATGTAGGAAGTAGGATGTAGGAAGGATATGGATCAATTATCAATTAGTACAAAGAAAGATAGATGGTTCCAAAATGTAATTTGTAATTTGTCTATTAACCATTACCATTGTGTAGAAATTACTTATTACTTGAATGATATCCATAATTAATTACTGGGATAATTTCTATACATGTCACATACACTATCAAAATTATTTATCGTCTCACATGGTCGTAATTATAGTTATAATAATTATTATTCTTACCTTTTATCACGTAGGAAAGCCCCCCTTCTCCATTCGCGGCAAGTCCAACGTAAGCATTACCTCCTGAAGACAAGAGAAAAAGAAAAATAATTCTTCATTAGAACAAAATACATAATAATTTACAGATATGCATGAACATGAATGATGATATTAATCAGAATGTTTCTACTTAAAAGATGACTTGAAAACTGAAAAGTCATCATCAGTATTCCGATATCATTCTGATTTTTGGTTGTAAAGAAATATAATGTACCAATAATAGAGAAAACAAACAGTAAAAATAGATATCTGTAAACCTTTCGATAAATTTTCTTTTGTAGTTTCCTTGTGTTCCTTTTTGACAGAAGAAAATTTGTGCATGAAGGAGAAAGTATGAAACTACTACAAGTTTTGACTTGTAATATTTTATCAGCGATAATAAAGTTTTCCAATGATACAGACAGAGTTTTGTGGGGAAAATACAAGATCACACAGGATTTTTAAAGAACCCTTTAAAACCAGTTTTAAAGTGCTTTTGTACAAAACAAAATATTTTTAATGTACCTCGAACTCAGAAAGTACAAGTACAAAAGTACAGATATATAAATATGAGTTTCAGTATAGAATCTAGATTCTAGAATCTAAAAGGAAAGCTATATTTTTTTCTAAAGAATTCGTCTACTCAACACTCAATACTCTGCTTCCTTGTTTCTCTTTTTCTCTTCTTTTGCTCCCTCTTTCATTCCATCTTTACAATTTTTTCCATTTTGGTTCGAGTATATTTGACGAATGAGCCGTATTTCCGTAAAATGTACATTTTTCAAAAATTCTATTGGTTCTCTTTTGTGTAGGAAAATACTCTTGACATACTTTATGGCTCCTTATTCCTTATATATGTACTTTCCCTCTTACCTCCATTGTAGATTGTATAATGTATAACACAGTTATCACGTACTACTTTCTTACACGGTACACCGGGGATCGTATGCTTTCTAGCGTAACCGTGTGGCTGTCGGAACAGACTGGTTTGGCCTTTCCTTTTAAAAGAAATCTCAATCTCAATTCTTACGTTTTTCTCAACACTTAATACTCAATACTCACTCCTCCATACTCCATACTCCATATGCGGTACAGATGTATGTGTGTAAAATATTATACAAAAATATTATGTATGTCCATTGAAATATTGGAATAGTAAGAGTTGTTAAACCTCAATTTACACATTCATTTCTAATGGTATATTTTTTTATAAAAGTTTGATACAGTCAAGAACTGTGTATCTGTATATTCGGATATTTTAGATTTTCTCCTCCATCTTTAAAATATCTAGGAGCTCAGAGAAAAATCTACACATAATCTGAAAACCTGGATAGAAAAAAAACTTGAGATTCGGACATTTTTACTTTTACGTTTTTCGTAGCAATAAAATTGAGAAAAAATATAATACTCTTAGAAAAAAATGTTATTAAACTCGTGAAATATGGTGCCTTTGAAACTCAGAATCAAGAGAATCTTGTCTCTGCTTGTTTCTTTCTTTTTGAAATTTTAAATTCATTGACCATAAGAAAAGTCAATTGATCGTTCGCCTCGTTTCAACCAAAATCGCTTAAATTACCCTTTGTTTACTGTTTACTCGTCAATGTAAGAGAGTTTTGCTCCAAAAATAATAACAAATAAAATCAGATAATATTTTTTCCTTAGGGATATAAAATGTCTTGAAGTGTGTACAATGGACATACTTGATGTACCGCATAATGCATCTACAATATCTATACAATACTTATATTCCACATGTTCTTAAAAATGATTCGGGATTTGGAGAAGAGAGCTAAGATCCGTTAACGGCTCATAGACGTGATGTGAGGTTTTGAGCAATCCATCACTCAGAACTCTAGAATTCAGACTTTGTCAGGAATACAACATTCGGAATCCTATCCGTACGTAATATCGTTTCTATCATCACCATCACTATATTCATCTACGTACAACTGTGTACTTTGTTGTTCCAAGAATAACGTTAAGAAATAAAACACAGTTTTCAAAGAAAAAATCTAGTGATATCAAACATCATCTTTAAAAAGTATACAATCAAGAGGAACTTCAGCTAAAAAAATAATGAAATTTGCATTTGGACCTGTAATTTTAAATAAACTCTACACTGTATTTTAAAACAAGTCGGTGTTAATGCGATTGCACTTTTAGCTCATCTCCATTATTTTCTTTTTACAAAGAAAACACAAATACTTTTAGTGGACTTGAAAAATGCTTTTGGTTATAGATGAATGTGATAATAAGAATAAAAGACGAAGCTGCACATCAACGTATTAACGCATATTTCTATAGCTTCATAGGTGATTATTTTCATTTACAGTCCCCAGTGTACTGTGTGGGATGGTAGTGGTGATACCTACTTTATCATTCATCTTATACTCTACTGTATACTGTATACCATAATCAATAATAATATCCTGTATCAATATGAAGACTGTTTGGTTAGGGAACCAGTCAAATTTTTCTGGAAAAAAAACATATGTGAAAGAGCGATGCCATCTTTATCATGTAATTTATAGTAGCTCAATCACCTTAAGGATTTCAAATTCCAATTTTATGGCCGAATAAATCCTCCCAAGCACACACTTATAATGTAAAATATGAAATATAAAATATAAATCCCTAACCAACACGTGTACTAGAGTACTTATCATCTATATATATATATACGTATATATACACATTAAAAAGCTACAATCGATAATCTTTCATTTTTGAAACGTAACTTGTGACTTGTAACGTACTTTTCCTTGTATTGAAACTCTGACATATTCCACACGTACATAAGATTTGACTGTTCAGCAAAAATCTTTCTCTCTCTGTTCTGTACAGCACTAGTTTTTTTGGTCTGAGACTATTAAATAAAATCATAAATATCTTTTCGTATAAGACGCTACGAATTTTCATTTTTTTATCCTAGAGTTTGCTAAAAATTCTATTAGTATATTGGAAATCAGTTCTATTTTCGTAGTGGAGGAGCTTTCGGCGTATAATATTAATAATAATATTGCATATGCATTTTAGGTTTTAGAGGCAGCTTAGAGCTTGTTTATAAACAAGAATACACGTAATATGCACATTGCACATTGATCTGTCCGATTCTATTTTTTGTCAATAGTTTTTATTATGTTTCCAAGTTTGTCCTTCTACAGTACATTTGTCCACCTTTACTATATGTTTAAAGTTTAAAGTCATGTGAAAGACTTGAAGAGTCAAACCGTGCAGAACATGGTTTATTGTATTTCCTGAGTCGAAAAACAATTAGGGAAATAAAGATCACAGAAGGAGTACGGATGGCTCAATCTATATCTTGTATCTTTGCACAGTTTGAATGTTCTATTCTTGTTCTTATTCTTTTCCCGTGCAGTACAGTGAAATATATGGGACAAAACGTCGCATGCTGTGAATGCTTAAGAAGATTTAAGAAAGAACTTATTCCTTCTCATTTAAAGAAAATGCACAGACGGAAAAGAATTCAGAATACTCAATCAGAGTCGGACTTTCTAGATGAAAAAAGTTCATCCAATATAGCCCTTTACAGTTTACATATAATGCACAGAAAGATACTACAGTTTCGAAATATACTAGATACTAAATACATACGAATACATGCTAGTCTCCCACAGGAAACTGTTCACCTCCTCTCTGTGGTGGTATATCTACATCTGTAAAAGTAATGCAATTTACGTAGTTCTAGTGAAATCGACGAACTTACTTGTGTGTATGGATTTGGACCAAAACTTTTGCAAAAAGCAGAGAAAGCCAAAGGCAAGACACATGCAAACCCTGCCCTGGCTTCAAGCTTCAATTCTCTGTCCTTCTAACTGTTTCAACTTTATTTTTCGTTTGAAACACAATTACGTCTTTTCTACTGTGGTAGTAAATAGTAGTGCAGGACTTATAAGTTATAAGTTAATAAAAAAAGTACACATGTTGTACTGTAATGATACAGATGAATTTACACTTTGTGAAAGGAACACCAAAATCCTATTTACTATTTTAAATTTTACCATTCTACTTATCAAACTAGAATTCAAATTTAAGTTGACTCTAGCTTACCTACGTATCCGCCGCCTCCGCCCCCTGAAGTACAGCCTCCACCTCCTCCTCCAAATCCTCCAGAGCCTGAAAAAAAAATAAAAATTAAAACAAAACAAATAAGATACAATGGTCTCAAAATATTTAGCTCACAGACTGAGACTTTGAGGCTGCAGTTTAAATAAAAAAGACAACAATGATGAATGATGAAATTACCTCCCCATTCAACTGAATCCACACACGGTGTTCCTACAAACACACACACACACAAAGAGAATAATACCAAATAATTAGAGTTTTTTATACCATATCTTTAAATATTAAAATACTATTAAACTTTTTCATTGTATTCAGAATTTTGTTCAAATGCTCTATTCGTATACTTACCACCAACACCACCACCGTCAATAATGGAGCCACCAGCTGATATCCACATGGTCACATTTTCATTTTCATTGTCAAATCGTTCCCTTTGAGTTCCTATCCGTCTGGACAAGGCTGTCAATCCTGGAAGTATCAATAATCAACAAATCAATGAAGAAAACACTCCAAAAATAGAATTAAC